>CM061051.1:24402203-24642807 GCA_030762985.1 Adelphocoris suturalis
TAACAATTTTATGGCAAAAAACTTATTCTAAATAATTTGCGGCTATTCAGAAAATATTTTGGATTTGTAGCTTTTTTTTTTGCAGTTTTTATCTATTTTTCGGCAAATATTAATGAAATTTAAGGACATTTCAGCATAAATTTTTTAATGTTCTAGTTCATCTTCAAAACTGCTTTTCACTAAATTTCTGCTAAAAAATACATATTTAACGATTTTTAGCCGTTTTGAGCCATGTTAGCGAATTTTCGTAAAAAATGAAGCTATTGCAATGGCTCGGAAAATTTTAAAATCAAAATTTTTGAAAAAATTCTTCATTGAAATCCGTTTTGAGACATTCTGAAACGAATTCTAGAGTTTAATCCATATATATATATTTATGTATATATCGTTGGTGATATGAAAAAAGGGCGAATTCCACATTTTAACGGAAAATGACTTTTTTTCACCAACGATCATGTTTCTAATAGTAGGTATATTCAACAGGTGAAAAAGTCGAAGTTCTAGCAAATATATTTTCAAGGTAAACCAAACTTAGGACTTCGAGTTTTATATTAGAAACATGATCGTTTATGAAAAAAGTCATTTTCCGTTAAAATGTGGAATTCGCCCTTTTTTCATATCACCAATGATGTATAGGATATATATATATATATATATATATATATATATATATATATACGATATATATATATATTGTGTGTGTGTGTGTGTGTGTGTGTGTGTGTGTGTGTCTCCTTCCAGACGGTAACTCTCGTTACGATTGAGATAAAAATACCGTTCTTGCGCCAAAAAATCAAGCTTTCCAAACGAAAGGATGAGTTAGCACTTTTTGAGGACATTCAATTGGTCAAATTTCAAAAAAGTCCTGAAAAAATCACTAAAAATAACAAAAAACCGTTAAAAATGGTTACATTTATATTTTAATAAAGTTCAAAGTTCAAATAAAGGTGAATAACTATAAAATGGAACATTATAAAAATTCATGTACAAAATTGAGACGTAAAATGTTGAAAACGTGAACATTTTAGAAAATTTTGATTTTAAATTTTTTGAAGCCATTGCATTTTTTTTACTTTAATCCCTCCCTTTCTCCTCTTCCATCACGGAATTCAACATTTCCGGGGTGTCTTACTCAACTAGACTAAAATTGGAATTGATCAAAGAAACATCTCAAAAATCGGTAGTGAATTGTGGCCTTGGCAGCGTCGACAACATTTGCCACACACAAACACACACACACACACACTGGCATACACCTAGGGTTTTTTTTACGCCCCCTATTCCATTCCCTGGATCAATTCCAATTGGCGTTCCTCTTGTTAACTAAGCCTTGCCAAAAGACAGCTTCAGAAGGACGACCTTAAAAAAAAAAAAAAAAAAAAAAAAAAAAAAAAAAAAAAAAACCGCATGCGCATAGAAGCAGCCTTGGTAAACTACATTCGCTTCATAAGCTGACCCCATTCTACAACCCATATATCTTCATTTAATGACTGCTTTGCCCGTAATTCTATATCTTCATTTAAGTCTTGCCTATAAGACATAGCTTCAGAAGGACGTCCTAAAAAAAAACAAAAAAAAGAAGAAAAAAACGCATGCGCATAGAACTATCCGTGGTAAACTACATTCGCTTCATGAGCTCACCCCATTCTACAACCCATATATCTTCATTTAATGACTGCTTTGCCCGTAATTCTATATCTTCATTTAAGTCTTGCCTATAAGACATAGGTAGCTTCAGAAGGACGTCCTAAAAAAAAAAAAACCGCATGCGCATAGAAGCAGCCTTGGTAAACTACATTCGCTTCATAAGCTGACCCTTTTCTACAACCCATATATCTTCATTTAATGACTGCTTTGCCCGTAATTCTATATCTTCATTTAAGTCTTGCCTATAAGACATAGGTAGCTTCAGAAGGACGTCCTAAAAAAGAAAAAAAAGAAGAAAAAAACGCATGCGCATAGAATTATCCGTGGTAAACTACATTCGCTTCATGAGCTGACCCCATTCTACAACCCATATATCTTCATTTAATGACTGCTTTGCCCGTAATTCTATATCTTCATTTAAGTCTTGCCTATAAGACATAGGTAGCTTCAGAAGGACGTCCTAAAAAAGAAAAAAAAAAAAAAACAAGAAAAAAACGCATGCGCATAGAACTATCCGTGGTAAACTACATTCGCTTCATGAGCTCACCCCATTCTACAACACATATATCTTCATTTAATGACTGCCATCCACTTGATGGGCCGTAAGTAGGAGGATGTCCGCCCCATCTTCGCGCGCTGTACCGTCCCTCTCGTCATCGCGTTCCGGCCTCTAGTTCACCCATTTAACAAGCCTATTGCGAATCGCGTTACACACTAAACAATGGGGGGAGTTTTATTGAGAGCTTCATTTGAACATCCTAGGACGGTTTTGTGACGTGTGATGTATTGAAATTCCTTGATTTCGGTCGTCAAAACGTACTAAGAGTCGTAGTAAATATGGAGGATCAGTTAGATTTTCAGGCGCCATACTAGATGACCAAATACATATTAATTTCATCCTATCACCATCTTCTTACTTACCTCAAACCGTTCCATAATGTTACCTCCAACGATTTTTAAAGATAAATCAAAATCGGAACTTGATTATACAATATTGAAGTGGTCCTATACCCTTTTTTTGTTGTTCATGGCTCTCTCACTGCTTTTCAATCTACCAAGGGTAGTATAAAGTGCTGTGATCCCTTTCGGGATTTGTGAAAGAAGTGCTCCAAAATCAAAATTTGCGCTCATATTTTACGCTTTAGATCCTCCTGAACAATTATGTTTTTATGCCTGTCTACCTGTCTGTACGCTATTCGTTGTAATGGGTAAAACTCTCGTGGCAATAAGTAACAACCCAAATTTACTGCTTTATGCCCATAAGGATTGTATTCTTCGGTGTATGAAACGAATTCGTAGGTCCCCGACCCTTCCTACCCACTTTAAAAATTTAGAAGCCATCTAAATAGCTCTTTTTTTTTTTTTTTTTTTTTCTTCGAAAATTCGCTAAAAGGACAGGATTTTCAGGTATATCCGATTTAACTGGGAATCGTTTACCAATGACCTTATATTTATCATGATATGCAAAATAACTCTTTTCAAAATTTTTGAGATATCGTAGTGAAACTTGGAGAGCGGTTTTTAAGAAAAGTTGTATGAAGAGGAAAAATCAGAAACGGCAAAAAAAAAAAAAAAAAAAAAAAAAAAAACACGAGAAAAACTCCAAAAATGTTAGGATTACCTTAACGGGAGAAAGATGTAGGTAATTGGAAAATTGTGAGATTTTTTTCTTATTTTATTTTGTTGTTTAAAACTTTAAATTATAGTTCCATCAGCGGTTTCGTACCTACCTACCAGCTGAATGTTGGTACAGGGGTATAACTCCAATTTCTGTTATTTTATTTTTTTTTTTTTTTTTTTTTTTTTACCAATTATAACTATAGATTTCAGGGTACATTTCGGCGTTGAGATACATTCTCTATGTGGTCCGGTTAAAAAAATATGAAATTTCTTTAAAAAAGTAAAAAACGGCCTTCCACTACTCCTTCCACCTGCCACCATTTTCGAAAGCTACCGCTCGAAAGGTCTATCATGGTTTTTCACTCTTCATAATAACCCTCGAACATAATATGAAAGTTTGGTTCGGTTACCTTTCTGATAATGAAATTTCAAAATTTGGGGGTCTGGCACATGGATTACTGGCGCAGAAGCTCGAGATGTTGTGCGTAGGAGATGTGGAGGTGATCTGTCCATCCGACAATCCCTGCTGTTGTACTTGAGAGCCGCTTAGCTCTACTACGAACTGTGATATCTGATGTGTCATATATTTATATGCATCTAGTCATAGTTTCCCCCTTATACCCCCTGTTTTTTCCCCTCCGATTCACCTGTCGAGTCTATGATGGCACTCCTTTTATTGACGGAGGGCAACCAGGCTCCCCTTGGAATCGACGTGGTATTTGTAATGTCCCTTTAGGCACCTTGTTCAATGCCGTTTTGACCCTTCTGTTTGAGGTACGGATCACATCAGTAAATAAAAAATAGTATTTCACTTCCCGCCACAAGCTATTTCGCTTCCCGCTGCTTTGCGTTATCTGCAAATATACTCTTTATCATCTCCGCAGTACAATGAATCTTACAAATCCCATCTAAAAAGCTTTACTGAAAGTGGTTAGCAGTTCAAATTAAACCGCTCTATTAGTTGCAAAATGAATGTTGTATTATTAGCATTCTGTCTACTGTCGAGATTCAGTAGCACCCAGTAATAGCCCAGTAAGAATTGAGTCTGACGATTCAAGAATGGGTCTGCAGCAAACACACTCCATTGAAGCGGTTCACACGAAGCTCGAGTTGAAAACATCGCCACACGAGAGATTTGAAAACAATCGAGTTAATAGTTAAACGACCAAGCAATAGCTACATAATAAGTTTATCGAACCTTACAAATGGTGCGAATCAGCAGGTCAATATTTCGTATGAATTCGGATGATCTTTCTTTCGTCTTGAGATATTTTTCTCCCTCTTGAAATCAAAGGATGATTCTGAATATTAAAAAATGTCCCACCATGTGGCCATCCGACCCAATATTCAGTATAAATTTGTGAGTACCACTCATCTTATATATTTAAAAAACTTACGAAATCTTATAGCAGTTAGTATGGCCGTTCTATCCGGCCGATTTCCTTTTTTTTTTTTTTAAATTAAAGGTATTTATGCATAGATTTGTCATCAAGAATTGAAAATCAGATAACTCAATTTGTCCTTCGATATCTCAGGTTCTAATTGAGCTACATTGTTTGTTTTGGTCTAAGAACACTCAGTGAATCATGCCCTTTCATTTGGTTGAGTTTCAACTTAATTGGTTGAGTTTGAAAGGATTTATGGGCGGAAAACCTATTTGTTTAAATTGAGAAGTTGTGTCTGAAAATGTGGTTAGTTCAAAAAACAAATGGTGGCCCCTTCGTTTGAAGAGGGGGATTTTCGCGAACTTCTCCGCCCACCTCCTACTTCCAAGGTGCTGGCGGTTCCTGGCTTTGCCTGCGCTCCCGCCGCCACCTTCGGCCGCAATGGGCGCTCTGGTCAGAATAAATCTCGCCAAGGAGGTGGGCAGTATAAACTCGCCAAGGAGGTAGGCAGTATAAATCTCGCCAATGGGGTGGGCAGTATAAATCTGCCATGCAGGTGGGCAGTATAAATCTGCCAAGGAGGAGGGCAGTATAAATCTCGCCAAGGCGGTGGGCAGTATAAATTGGATTGTTATTAAACAGTATTATTGGATACTGACAGGCGTCAGAATGCAATGGTCGGCCTGTCAGGACACAATGGTCAGCCTGTCAGGCCGCAATGGCGAGGTTTGGCATGCAAAGCCAAGCAAGGTGGCCCCCTAGATGGTGTTCAAGTTTTTTTCTGTATCGAAAGCATCAAGGTTTGTTCAACCAAATCTATTTCTCAACTATACAGGGTGATTCCCTCGCTGATGCAAAAAAATTGGGTGAAACTACATCAAAAATGGAGTAAATAGCCGCCAACTGCATACTTTTATCTCAATTCGTACTCGAGATATGATTTTTTAAAGGTTTTTTCAGGAATACCGTGTTTTTTTTTTAAATTTTAAACTCGGATTTCTCCACTTTGCCTCATTTAATTTTAACTTTCAATCTCATTTTCGGTATCAGCATTAAATTTCCTATAAGAATAGTGTACTTGGGTTCTTGAAAAGTACCATCCAAAGACCCTCACATCAGCTCAAACATTGACGATTTTGAAAAAATTATATTTCTGAAAATCTTTAAAACTTCACTACTCTTTTAAAAAGAATCCTGGAAACTGGCAAATCTCATGAAAACTGCTTCATCTAATATGCTTTACAACGGTATTATCAATTTTACTTTTATTTTGTTATTTAGGGGAGAAAATAATGTTTTAATGTTAAACAATGAGGGTTTTTCAATGAAATTGTTGGTTTTCTCGAAAGATGACCCTCCATGAACCAACAAGTATGGGGTCGGTTTTTATGTATTTTTTCTCTCTGGATCGAATGGAAGCTCTTGCATATCTCTCAACTACGTTATAATCGAGTTTTACACTTTAATTAACTAGTTTTACCCCATAACACACATACATTTAATCGTAACAAAAGAACTAAACATTTGCGATTTTAAGTGTAAAACTTGGTTATAACGGAGTTGGAGAGATCTACAAATGTTGCCATTCGATACAGCGTGAAAAAATACATAGAAACCGACCCCATACTCGTAGGTTCATGGAGGGTCATCTTTCGGAGAAAACCAACAATTTCATTGAAAACCCCACATTTTTTAACATTAAAACGTAATTTTCTTCACTAAATCACAAAATAAAAGCAAACATGATTATACCGTTGGAAAGACTATCAGACGAAGCAGTTTTCATGAGATTTTCCAGTTTCCAGGATTCGTTTTGGAAGAGTAGTAAAGTCCTAAAGATTTTCAGAAATATTCTTTTTTCAAAATCGTCAATGTTTGAGCTGATGTGAGGGCCTTTGGATGGTACTTTTTAAGAACCTAAGTACACTATTCTTGTAGTAAATTTGGTCAAAAGTTGAAATTGAATGAAATAAAGTAGAGAAATTTTAGTTTAAAAGGAAAAAAACACGGTTTTTCTGAAAAAACCTTTAAAAAATCATATCTCGAGAACGGATTGAGATAAAAATATTCAGTTGGCGGCATTTTACTCCATTTTTGATGCAGTTTCACCAAAATTTTTTTCTGCATCTGCGAGGGAATCACCCTGTATAAATCGGGCATCGAAGCAGGACGGCATAGACTCAATCTGTTCGCCTCCCACTCCACTTTCTTTCCTCTTCGTTCGACGATCTCCCTTATCAAACTCGATTCGCTGGATTCTATTGCCATTGTGATTAGTAAATATCGTAATACCGGGACTTACACGCCTCTTCAATTCACATTCATGCTTCCACTCAATCTATATTTTTTCAATGTAGAATGATCCATGATCGGGGTACAAAGAGCTCAGAACGGATGGGAACGATAGTGGGAGATCAGGTCATGAATGGCTTGTTCGAAGCATGACTTTATTCGTTTTCCCTAATCTAAATTTTCTTATACAATTTTCCATCAGTGTTTTAGTTGTACGGAAAACATAGGGAAAAAGTCATATTAAATTACGACGCAGAAACCAAATTTGGGGTCGAAATCAGTACTTGAATGCATGGATTTCGAGAAACAGAATATAGAAGAATAATTACGTAAATTTTAATAGAACTCAGTAACTGACTCCTACTGTGTTCCTATGTGTCAACAATCAGAGCAATCCAAAGTTGGCTAAGGCATTCGCCATACATTTTTGTCTTGGCCAGATCTCTATTATATTATAAGAATAAAACTCTGTTTGTCCGTCCGAGCTACCATCGATAAAACTGTTCCAGCTGCTAAGTATAAATCACGAGTATGTCCCTTTTTCCCGACGGCAGTTCCCTTTAGAGTCCATTTTTCAAACAGATCCCAATTCATGGGACTTTGAACTGAAAAAAATTGAAATCCTTATGTAAAAACAAATCTTGGCTAGTCGCAGAAAATATCAACGCTATTGTGAATGGGGGAATTGAAGGTTAACATGCACAAATTTGAAAAACAAGTAAGAGAAATATTATGAGAGTACGGCGACAATTTGCCCTTCGGGCCCCTTCAAAAGTCCTCTCTTAACCTAATATCGTCCCACGCACTGATCTTTCTTTATCTAGCCCCCCTTCAAATTTTACCCCCTCCCCTCAACATCAAAGCACTCCCAAGCCTCCCCTAACTGTCGGACCATCTCCAAACTTGAATTTCTCAGGAAAAGAAGGGCATGCTCTATCAAACCTCCAAATTTCAACCCTTTCGACGGGTTCGGAGGGTGAAAGTCACCGTACCTGCCTATTTACCCAGTGTGCTTCCCCTCGTCTTGAGCCCTTGGCAGTGGCCATTTTTTCGAATTTCAGGGCTCATATTTAGGTAGGTCTGATGCTTCTGCACGTTATAACATTCGTATACCTACCAGGTTTGGTGCCATTTTCCTCTCTAAATTAAAGGGCTTAATTTCGACTTCCTCCCCCTCCTCTCCTTACCTATGGCACCGTCTTCCCCGAATTCGGGTCGCGATCTGTTATCTCATCCTCCTATATCATTTCGCCTATTCACCTTTCCTTATCTAACCCACATTCAAATTTTACCCTTAACCCTCAACTTCAAAGCTTTCAGCCTCCCCTAATTGTCGGACCGGCCCAATTTTTTTTTTTTTTTTTTTCTACACAGATAAAGCAGGGCAATCTCTAACCCCCGAATCTCAGCCCTTTTGAAGGGCTCGGTGGACAAATTGTCGCCGTGCTCTCATATTTCTCCTACTACTACGTTTTTAATCGTTTCGGGAAATTATTTTTTTAAATCGACCAATGAAATTAAATTTAGAGTGTATTATGCTGCAAACGCATAGATTTTAGAGGGAGCATAAAAAATCGCAGTTACCTACCTTTGCTGATTGGAGGCATGATGGAGAAAATTATTCTAAATCCTTAGCGGGAGAAGACGAAACTCAAGCAAAACAGGTAGTTGGTTATACATACTGGGTGTTCACAATTTTGGTAACTAACCTTCTAGGGGTCAACTCTACTACTAATTTGCAACAAAAAGTGCCTCGTAGACTTTTTTTTTTTTAGAGGCATTGTTTTCGAGCTATTTACAATTTAGGATTTTTTAAATGTTTTCAACCTTACATCACAAAATCGGCTATAACTCCTATCCATATTGTGTAAATTCAAATTTGAGGAGACCGTTGGAAGGAGCGTTAAATTGCCTTTTGAATCGGCTATCCGACGTGTGAAAATATGCGGATTTAGTAGTCATAAATTCACACCAAAGTGAAAAAATTGCCGAAACTTGAGATCTTGTATTTTTTTAAATCGCTTTAAATCAATTCCTGCGCACGTTACGGAAAAAAACCTGGCCCAAATCTCACCACCGGTACAATCAATTTTTATTTTACTTTGAGAATCAAACGAGAAAAGTATGTTTGTATGTTGAAAAACATGGTTTCTTCTATGAAACCGAAGGTTTTCGTGAAAAATGACCCTCTACAAAAATTTGAGTTTGGGGCCGGTTTATACGTACATTTTTACGCTGAATCGAAAGGCAACACTTCCAGATCTCCCCTACTCCGTTATAATAGAGTTGCACACTTTTACTCACAAATTTTTTTGTTCATTTGTTATGCTCAATTTGATATGTTTGAAAGGGTAAAACTAGTTAGTTAAAGTGTAAAACTCTGTTATAACGGAGTTGTGGAGATCTGCAAGTGTTACCATTCGATTCAGCGTGAAACGATACGGAGAAACCAGCCCCAAACTCGTCATCATTGAAAATGAAGCTATTGCAATGGCTTGGAAATATATAAAATCAAAATGTTCGAAAAACTTCTTCATTGAAATCCATTTTGAGGCATTTTCAAACTAATCCTGGAGTTTGCGCTTTTTCAATTCCGTTCCTTCTTCTTTGTTCAAATTCCGTTCTTGCGCCCAAAAAATGAAGCGTTCCAAATGAAAGGATGAATTTGTTGGCCAACACTTTTTGAGCACATTAAATTGGTCAAGTTTCAAAAAAAGTGTTGAAAAAATCACTACAAATGGCTAAAAACCGCTAAAAATCGTTATACTTATAATTTTTAGCAGAATATTGCTCAAGTAAAGTATGTATATAAAATTTAAAATAGAACATTAAGAAATTTATGCACAAAATTAGGCTGAAAATTTTACTTAAATTTCATGACAATTTGCTATAAATTTGATAAAAACTGCTAAAAAAGCTAAAAATCCAAAATCTCATTTTGAACAGCAGACTACTATTTAGAATACGTTTTTTGTCATAAAAATAATAGTTAACAATATCAAAAAGCTCAAATTTCAAAACAATTTAACATAATATAGTACGACTGGAACTTTTTTTTTTCTTTAATTCCCAAAGTAAAATAACATTGATTATACTGTTGGAAAGGTGAGATTCGGGCCATGTTTTTCTCGTAAATTCAGGGGACTAGGTATGTATGCGTTCCGGAAATTTAACAAATACAAGATTTTCGAGTTCCGAAAATTTTTTCACTTTGGTGTGCATTCGTGATTACTAAATCCGCATATTTTCTCACGTTGGGTAGCCTATCCGAAAGGAAATAGGATGCGGAGAAATGATGTGAGTACTACTGTTAGCTTTTGCTCTCTTCTTGGTCGGTCAATTTTACAGAAACATCTTGTCTTCCCACTATATTTTATAACCATGAAATATAATTTTATTTTTCAAATGAAAAGGTTATTAAATGAATGTAGTAGAACATATATAATTATGTGTCTAATTAGTACCTAAATTGAAAATTTGGTCCATTTTTGGCGCATTTATGACATAAATTTCAAAATTGTCATCAAACTGATCCTCCTTCTAACTCCTGAGGTGGTTCGTCATAATTAGGTTCATTTTGTTCTGGCTATTCGAATCTAAACGCAATCTGAATGTATTATCCTTATAGTAATGAATTTAATTCGTACTAACAGTATTTTTGGAATTCAATTCAGATTCGTAGAATTTATGTAAATTTCACACAAAAAATACTCATTTCATTAGAAAACTATACGGATATAATCGCAAGAGATACATACAACTGTATTTTTTTGTGGCATACCGACGCATCTGAAGTGAGAATCAATTTTAGATCACTCACCGCATTTAGCTACGTAACTTCTCCTTGATAACACTACTTACTACCTTCCTCACTATTTCACCTTACCATTTGGAAGCGAAAACGACACTCAAAATCTTGTTTGAAAATAGTTAATTTGAAAGTAGATCGTTTTGTGTTTCTACCGTATCCACTTCCATCAAACAAATCAGACTCTACGGGCAGGCATATCTGAAAGAAAACAACTGTTAAAGGTTGTGATGAATTGTCACAAATAGAATTGGGAATTTTCATGGTTATTTTTTATTTGATCAATCAAAAGATCAGAGTGATAGCTTCCCAAAAAGGTGCTATATTATAGATATATGGCTCTTGAAATTCGTTTGCACGATGACCTCACTGCCCCCTCCCGCCTGGGGGAACCCTCAGCTCCCTTGCCCTACTGTCATGCGTGATCTTCCTATCCGTTTATTGGCCAAAATAAACGGTCCTTCGAGTTGAAAACTGGTACTTGGAGGTTTCCAAGTGCGCTGAATCCGAATCTGAGGTCAATAGTGTAATATTCCAATGCATAAAAGTTCCTCATTGTTGCTAATGAGGTGGCCACCTCAGATTTATGGACGTTCCAACCGCGCACGCAACGTTTTCATCAAATGGAGGTTTCGTAATTAATTGATGTTTTCCGAACCTTTTTTCATCAGGACTTCTTCCACGGGATTTGCCTCCCTATCTCTCTTTCCAGCACTTCTGAATGATTCGAAGCGATTTCCATTGATAGTTCTCGGTTCCCTGACCCACAATCGCAATTCCATCAAATCGACGTCCCTTAAATGTTTCAAGTGTAGGAAGTGATTTTCTCGAGGTCGATAGCGAGACAACGTTTATGTCATTTTCAAACGGGCTCGAAACCATTTCCGATCGCTACGCGTCCGTTCTTTTGGAATATGGGTCGAGATGCATACGCTACACTGAGCAGGGCCCTTTTAAAAGGCGTTTTCAGTCTGACGTGTGGTAACCATCCTGAGATCAATGAAAACCGACTTTCCTCTCTTCAAGAAATCATTTTGAACACGTTCAACCTTTTGTTGTAAGAATTATCGAATAAAATTTACTTTTTCAAATTTTTATCATCACCCTCCCGATAATGTATATCAAATTTTTCCAATAATGAATTAGTTTCGATTTATTATATCACTGGAGATGCCTGCGCTGCTCTCCACACGCGCCACGTTCTCAGAGAGTTGGTGCACAGAAAGTACACAAAAGTACAAAAGTTACTTCTTTTTTAAGTAAAAACATTAGCCAAAATGAGTGTTCAGATAAGTGCCGTAAATACAGATTTTGACTGATTATATACCCCCAAATAAATTAGGTTCAAATAATCATTTTACAATTTGGCTTCGCAGGAATTGCAATCTGGTAAGACTGACTTTCGTTTCACTGAAAAACAGTAAAAACCTCCCTGAGATCGTAAATACATCTCTCCCTTTTCTTTAAAAATGTAGAAGATACTAACTGGGGGTTTCATTATCCTGAATTTCAGCATCAATTTGATTCATCAATCTGTTGGTACTACCTTACCTACTCAATGCATTACATACTACAATACTGGAATTTGTTTATCTTGAAAAATTCAATATAAGGTAAAGCATAGTCGTGCATAGTCCGAAATACAGGGCACTCTATCGGCGGAACGCTGCGTAACGGTTCTCAACGCATCCACACCTTTCCCGCGACAACCAACCGCCCCATGCCTTTACGGAAAGGTTTTTTTGGTTGGAAAGGTTGCCTTTAAGATCTTTAGACCCAAAAATATGGAACTGAAGAATAATAACAAAATGGTTTATCCAAGATGGATTGAACAGTGCTGTGTTTATGACTGTTAGTTATAACTATAATTCTTTGACTGTTTATTAGGCATAAGATGTCTGTGATAATTAAAGGCGCTTTTTTCCTTTCTCATCACCAGAATTTTGTTCGGAGGAAGGAAATGTAAATGGATAAAGTTATTGGACGCAGGGTATGTGTTATATTGCGAAGAATAGAGTAGGTATACGATCGATTGTAGGGTGATCGATTGGGGAGGGGGGGGGGGGGGGGGGGGGTGACGATCGCTTTCCTAGAGACCTATGGAAAGTACCTAGGTAGATGGTTACTACCTTAAAATGTTGTGATCACAAAATTTACTGTCATAAGTAACCTGATTTTCTAATAGGTATCTCAAAACGAAATATCTGATGTTTTTACATTGGTAGGTAATGAAGAGCGAAATTTAAATTTTCTTAGACTTACTTTCTTCGATTAACTACGTAAATCCACAAACTCCTAGAGAGGGGGCAAAACTTGTCCATCCCCAGCTCCCTCCAGTACCTCCACAGCTACACGAGCCGTATGCTTCCTCCACAACTTCTGGACCCACTATTCCCGCTTTCTTGCTTGCTTAGCCGCTCTGCGACCTCCACGGGCACCAAAGAAAGAGAATTCCCTCCCTGATGCCTCGCCACAGTAGCTTCCTCAACCTCTGGGAAGATCCTCTGTACATAGGCATCAGGTCCCTCAACCTTGCCGGTTCCTGCAGGTAGGTGCCTCTCATAACTTTCAATACGGCCAACCTGCTCCCCGAGCCTCAAAAATTCAGTCTTAAACTGCTTAAGATGACCGGAGGTCCCGGGGGGGGGGGGGGGGGGGGGGGGGGTGATTTCTGAACGGCGGGTTGCTGCCCCACGCCTGTAGGAGATGCGAGAGAGGCCCACGACTATTTGCCAGAATTGCATCCAGGACAAGCTGTTCATAGTAGAGCCTCAGGATTGATTGGTAGAAAGTGTGCACAAACACACACACGCGCGCTAGTGTACACACACACTCATACATATATCGGAGAACAGCACCAGTGCCTTGGTACTTTCTTTACCTAATTAACTCGCATTATTATTTACTTGGCAACTAAAAGCTAAGGTGTATGCTGTGGAACTTTCATTTGAAAATGATGTTCAGTTAGCAGCTCCGAACTAAAACTGCGCACAAGAGGGTTACATCCCTTCTACTTTTCCCACATTCCTGAGCCCAGAGGCTAATAAGAGGCGTCTAGCAAGTTCAGTTCGTTTTGAACAGTCTCCTTAGTTACAAGCTCCCATTAAATATGTTTCAATATCCCTTAAACAAAGTGTTATTCTATCAAGAACCTACTTCCTTGTATTACCTATTTGAATTGGTTAATAATATTCATTCGTATCAGAAGTGGAATTTCAACTACACGTCCCACAGTGATTTTTCGTTTTCATTTTCTCAGACGTCTTCACATGAACAGTTTGTTACAAAATACGCGTGTTGCCTAGTGACGCAGTTTCTGGGCAATGCTGTACTGTATTTTTTTCTTTCCTTATGCACAAATGAACAATCACTCCTTCTCCTGACGCCCATATCAGTGATAATTATGTATTCACGAACGCTCAAGGCGCCACCTCAAACTCCTTAGGCCTGTTTCACACATATACGGTTTGATTCGGTTCGGACCCTTTTCGATTCGTTTCCTGCTGCCGTTTGTTCGTTCACATCCATGAGGTTCCTACCAGCTTCGTATTCGTTCAGGAGAAGAAATCAGGCACCCCAGCAAAAAAAGTGCGAGATGTGTTGAGTGACTACTTCATGACTGAAGTTGGCTCAGTGGGGTGACTATTTTCGAAAATCTGATTATTTGCTATTAATAAATTACTTTAATTTTTTCAACTAGGTGACATTTTAAGTTAAATACTAGTGGTCACATCCTTCAAAATTGTCTTTGAGTTCAATAAAAACGTCTTTCCACGCTTCCTGCGTCTTGAATTTATCTTTATATTTTTCCTTGGTTTTATCCCATAGCACTGGTCTACGATGCACTGCTGTGATCAATTGATCCGTATCCACTTCATTCACAATACTTATTTTTGATTAAAAAAATTAACGCGAAACACGACAGTTGTTTCGTCCTGAACAAGGAAACCGAAACTAAACCTTATCTGAACCTTGCAAGTGTGAACGTGCGGTGGACTTTGTGTACCTTGGACTCGAGTACGCTCCGAATTGAAACCGAAAGGAACCGATTCGTGTCGAGGGGGCGTTCGGTGCTATGCGGTTTCTATTAGGTTGCTGTTCGGCCAGAATACGCACCGAATGAATCGGTTCACACGCATTTGGCACAGCCGAAAACAAAGCGAATAGGGACCGAACCGAATGAAACCGTATACGTGTGAAACAAGCCTTACGTAGTTGTCTGAAATATCACGCCTTCTTGAAGGCGTCGTACCTTCCGTTTCCATGGACCCCCCCCCCCCCCCCCCCCCCCGTCCGGGCGACGGTCAAACGCACCACGACACAACTCCGATATTTTCACTACGCATAGCAAGAAACTAACAGCTCCGCTCCCCTCTTGTCACGTGACTTACACCTACAGTGTCAAAAAGCTGCAAGGAGGAGGCCGCACGAGTTTTCCGCCGTGCCATGCCAAGCAACGCAGCATGTTTAATCCCTCTACTCCAGCACCTGCGGACCATCCAATATTTCGACCCACCAACCTACCGTCACAGGGGGCTGAGCCCTCATTTTATGAAAAGACCCGTGAAACTCCGACCCGGCTTCTATGTGTGTTTTTTAACTCACCTCGCAGTAAAAACTGCTCGTGTGCAGAAGGCACAACGCCAAAGTGGGGAGGTGGACCCTAAAAAGTGGTAGTGGCCTCCACGCTACCCGACGCCGGACCTCGCGCTCAGGGTTGTGTCCCTATTAAAGGCAAAATAATTAAGGTAGGAGCCGAGCAGGACGCGCGTTGTTATCCCTCGGAGGATTCCTTTGGGAACGCCAAACCTACTCAGCTCATCAACGCTACGCTTAGCCCAGATACCTCTCCATGAGACAGTCGATGCGGAGACGGAGACCAATTCCGGACTTGTGTTTTTTCTTTCCGCTATTACTTTCAACAAGTCCGGGCGGTCATAATACTTAACTTTCTCCGCTCGAGTCTGCTCAAGGTTTGACGTTGCCGAAACCACTTGAACGTCCAGCACCAGGGTCCTTCCGCCTTCCTTCGTCGCCACAATGTCTGGCACACGTCTCAATGGAGGGGGTCGTGTCGCGGGGCCCACTGTGCTTGGCTGTTGAGGTATCTTATATACATGTTCTTTCTCAACAGTCCATCCAGCAACAGATAACGCCCCAGCGATGACGTCTCTGACTGCATTATGACGTCGCACCCTGCCTCCATGAGTACGCGGGCAGTTCTGTACGATATGCGTGAGAGTCTCGGCTGGCGCACTACAGGCTCTACAGCGAGTCTCTCGTGCCTCAGAACTGACTACATGTGTCATTCGCACTTAGGTGGGAAGGGATCCGATGCGGACAGTGTGGTAACGTTGTACTCTCTGGGTGGTATGCCCTCAGCACCGGCGTACACCCAAGCCGAAGACAACGGTGTAGCGCTGGCCTTGCGCAGCTCCTTGCCATCAACAGACGTATGCAATAACTCGGCATAATGCGCATCAATTGCTGCGTTGGTGCGTAACTCGCTTGGTAACATCCTCTCGCACCAATCGACCTGACGTGCAACCATGTCAGTGTCAACTGCATACCGGGCTAACTGCCAAGAGGACGCTTCCAGTGCCAAGAACCGTCTTTGACGAATCAAGGGGACCACGAGGCGGAGTGGTGTAATGCCCAATCCGCCACTGCAGACTGGAGCGTGTATGTAGGACATGGGCACATCATGGGGCGGTCCTAACCATTTCCTTATTGCTGCCTTCATGATTTGGTCCAGGCGCCTGAGACATCCAGTGGTAATCCGACTAAAGGTCATACCGTACTGTATCTTTGGCGAAAGGCCACAGACCACCTGCAGTGGACCTGGTTCCACTCCGTGTGCGTCGATCGAGGAGTGACTTGTCATTTCTGTGCAAATTGTTACGTGGTCAGCTAGACTGCCCATGCCTTCTCTCCAAAATTAACTTGGCAGCTCCACAGGTCCGTACTAGAGGTACTGCACTTTTCTCGATCGACTTTTCGCCCACAAATTACCTTTATCATCGACCACTCTCCAGAATATTACACAATGTGAATTTTCTCCTTCAGACCAATCCCGATATTGACATTTTCACCACACCTATACCTACGATAAAACGGTGTATTTGTGAGTAAATGTTATGATGATGATTGTTATGAACCAGTATTAATATAACTTTATTTCCTTTTTATTAAGACCAAACTTATATTCACTTTGTAAATTTTCTATTGCACTAGATCAACTGAAACTGATTTTGTTATTTCCTTATGTAATTGGGTTCGCCCGTTTGATTAATAAATAAATAAAAGGTAGGTACGCAACAACCTGAGCCACTGTTGAGGCTTAAGAGGCACTCGCGTCACTTTACATAATGCGTCTTCCAGGCACACTTTTGCAGACGAGACGGTCTGTGGGCCCTCGAAGTTGATCCCGAGGTATTGCCACAACTCAGTCACACCTCTGGAACGCAGCTCCACACCATCGATCATAAAGCCACCGCTGTCCACTTTAACCTTCTTGGTTTTGACCTCAGGTACCAAAGACAGCGAGGCACTCTTTTGTGGGTTAATAGACAAAACGCACTTCTTCATCTGGGTGGTGAAGGCATCCAGAAGCGACTGGAGTCCCCGTCTCGTCTGCGCGAACAGGACAACATCGTCAGCGAAGGCGAGAACTCGCACTGTCACACCTCGCTCGAAGTCGAAGCCGACTTCCGGTGGGAGCCCGCGCAATGCGGTGTCCACTACGAGGTTAAAGAGGATCGACGAAAGCGGGTCTCCTTGTCGGACTCCGCGTCGTACTTGAATCTCTTCTGACAGGCGGCCATGCGCAAAAACGTTGGTAACCGCTCCACTATATAACAGGCGTATGTACTCCACCAGGTTGGTCGGAGCACCAATACCACGTAAGCAGTCTAAAATTGCCTGGCGACTGACGGAGTCAAACGCTTTTGAAACGTCTACCGGGGCAAGATGTAACTCCTTCCATCTTCTGCACGCGTGGTGTATAGCAGACTGCAGGATCGTTATGTTTTCCACTGTTCCGTCAGCTCTTCTGAAGCCGTGCTGAGGCTCTTCTACAATATCGGCTGCTAGTAGTCTACAGGCCAGGATCTTGTGTAATTGTCTGCATACTACAGACGACACAGATATCGGCCTGTAGCCACCTGGGCCCTCGACTCCCTTCTTGGGGACAAAAGTCGTTCGGGCCCGGCTCAGGTTGGCGGATGGTCTGCCTGCCATGAGCAATAGGTTCAACACCAGCAAACGGACACTCTGAGGCGCTCTATTCCACTTACGCGGAGAGACGCCATCAGGTCCCGCTGCGGTGTTGCCAGCGACACGATTAGCTTTCTCTTCGCTGCTACAAACGGGCTCACTGCTGCTAGCCAATCGAGCACCGGAACACGATCATCTGCGTCCGCGGAGTTCTCGACAGCTGGCGCTCCTAAGATGGGCTGCCAGTAATTCATCATTTCGTCGAAAGGAGGCATGTCAGCTCGATCGTCTCCCTCGAGGATTTGTTGGACGACTCTAGAAGGATGCTTTTTCCACAGGGATTGGGTGTACTTGTACTCGATGTGGCGCTGTTTACGTTTAGAACGTGTTGATCTGCCATTTCTGGGTGCCCTGGTTCGCTCAGGCAGAGTAGAGGTAGGGCATCTGCCCTGATTCCTCATGAACACTCTGTCTATATATTCGGCGGGTAACCTGTGTGCTCAAGTTCAGTGTTCATGGCCGCATTATACTCCTCTGGATGGGCGCGCCTCTTGTGCTGGCCAAGGCCTTGAGGAGTGCTGAAGGTGCGCTGACATGTACCAACATTGCACTTATGGGACAGGACGCTCGTTGAGGTACTCGGTTGAGAGGACTCACTCTAGGCGTCTGAGGCAGATGTTGAGGTCCGGCGCCCCTGCCTGGGGCGCACTTGGGGGCCACTCCCACTGTGGGGGCCACTCATCAAGGGGAGGTAGGAACCACAGGGTTTGGTTTCCCTGTCTCCATGGTGAGGATCTCCTCGCCATTCTTAAGTGTCTGCACTGCTGAGAACACTGGGTTGTCAGTATTGGCAACAGAGACCTTAGTCTCTGCATTCATGGCGAGGGAACCTCGCCATTCTCGGAGACCTCCGTAGCTGGGGTGGGAGCCTGAGGTGGGGCCCCGAGGGAGTCGCGGATGGCACTTTTGGTACCCGCAATAATTATGTTGGACATTTTCATATTATTTGGGGAAAGAGGTGTGTAGGTGTGTGTGTGTCTGAGTGTATTTTGTTAAGTGTAGTGAACAGTGGTGTCGCTTACTACATCAGAGCCAATGCTACCTCCACCTGCATATTGATGATAGCCTCTTTGCTGGTTCGCTGTGGGTCAAGAGGGGGGCCCCCACATGCTCTGCAACATCCCAACCCGGCCGCCAACCAGTAATACAGGGCATGGGGGATTTTTCGGACGTTACTTGGGTCAGCCCACTGACCGCTGGTGAGGCAGCGTCGGTACCCACAGCTACCGCCACCGGCAGGAGTACCGAACCTGCTGCTCCCTCCTCCACATTACGACGGCCACCAGAGGTTGTAACACAAGCCTCGCCCCTGTGTGTAGTGTGAGTGTTTTGTGTTGTGACATGTGTTTGTGTGAGGACCGTGTTGGGAATGCTGAAGGGAGATCAGGAAAAAGGAAAAAAGAGGGAGGGATAAGTATTAGACCCAACACGCTTGTTTCCTGATGTCAGAAGATCAGACAAACAAACATGGAGGGCACGTTGGATCAACTTCTAGGCCTATCACCTAGGGTGACACCCTGTAGGACCTGAAGGGTCCCCCCCAACGGGGGCTAATAATTATTATTTTATTTTCAATGAACTCGTAGCTATCAAAATTTACACAAACGCTATTTGATTTTGTATAATTTTTGCAGTAATTGTTTATTAATGAGTCAAAATGTTAAAAAATATGATTGTATTTAATTTTGCCAACTTGATCACTGAATGCTTTGTCTTACCAATATCATTTTTAACAAATTCTATACTCGTATCTAACCATCGAATTCTTATTAACGTCAAGTGGTTTATTTACTTCAATCTGCTGCCACAATTTGCGTTACATTTTTTCTGCAATTAATTCCGAATTTCACCATACATATTTGTCAGTAAACTCTTTATATAATAAAGTAATTTTTGCTATGATTCTAAATTTTATCATTAATCCTCATCTGTCCATATTTTACGTAATATAATGGTTATTACTACAATTCCCCATTTTATCGTAAAGAACGCTATTTTCTGACAATTAGCAAATTGTTTCATTTTCATTCATCAACTTTTTTTTCCTGTTTTGAATTTCAACAATTTTTTTTTGTTGCAATATTTAAAATTCCTTATATTCCCAGGAAATCCTGACATTCACTGCGTTTTGTGTAAATCAAACCTACATTTTCTTTCAGTTAATCAGCTGTATATTTGACCTACTTTCCCCTGACCCAAATTTCCTAGGTACTACTAGTTAGGTACATTTCTACATTATTTTAAATGGAAAAATGCGTTGGTGCAAACGTTATTTATTATGAGGAATTATTTAGCAATTTCATGTCACTTTCCGGACGATTATTTCATAATTTAATTGAAATCTAATGGCGTTTTAATATGACGGTAATTCTTGAGTTTTGAGAAATATTTTCGTAATTAGGCCAATTATTTCATTGATAATTGTTCAACAATTTTATGGCAATTTGATAACAATTTTTTTTTTTTTTTTTTTTTTTTTGTTAAATAATTTAGCCGCATCTCAACCTGAAGGGTCAGTAGCGGCATTGCACGAGGTGTCAAGTGAGACACTAAAACTAACAATTTGTTAAGACAATTTATTTCAAATTTTAGATTTACAATACGTGGACTGTATTAATGAATATTTTTGTCCACTATTGTTAATTTTCATCATTCTCTGATGCTATTTCTGTACTATTTTTCAATATTGTATTTTTTTCCTTGGGCTTTAATTGTGCTTTATTTTACCGCCGTATTCTTAGAACTGTTCCTTTTATTATGAGCAATTACACACACCAAAATCCTACGCAATTCACATGCAAGGAAGTTCATAAATAGGACCCATCATATCCGCGCATTTTTATAAATTCTCGATTATCTGATGTCCCAGTGTTTTGCTGTTTCATCGTTGGCCTCCTTTCACACCACATCACTCGATTCAGTGAAGATTTTAGATTTTTTAGTTTCTTCCATTTTCTTAATTTTTGGCGCACATTCTTGTCTTTCCCGTTTAATTTTTCTACGTGATTTCACGTTTCCCACTGTTAATGTATTTTTAGTTTATTTTTCAACATCAACCACTTATTATTTTTTAACGTGCTAATTCGTTGTTGCTATATTTCTTTGACGATCATTTTGCTCGCCTCTACCCTTTTTATTTTTCAACCTTTTTTAGTGATTGAAAAAAATATAATTTATCAATTTTGGGTGCTTTGATTTTTCTCAATATTTTACTTTATTTATTATTTTTAATTATTGGGGCTCTTGCGCTTGTTTCGTTCTCCATGATGATTCCTCACCACCACACATTTTCTTCGTCCGATCCCATTATCAACATGTCTAATTTTCGTTACTACGGATAGTAATGTGTCTACTTTCCCTTTTTGTTTGTTTTGATAAGTCAGCTCGTCTACTAGGGGCCTTTCGAAGGTCAACCTTCCACTTTATTTTTTTTCGGTCCCCAGCTGACTCGCACAACTGTCCCCTCCTGAATTTCGTCATTCCACTTCATTCCTGGATTTTATGCGGGTTTCCCGGACAAGCACTATGTCCATCTGCTCGCAGCGCTCCTTGCAGCACGGGACGACGACTTTCAGAAATGGGCTTTTGGTCAGGAATCCTTCAATGAACCTTCTATTTTGAGAGAACTAAATATAATCAAGATAAATGACTTGTCACAATTTTTTTACATTTAGTAAAACAATTTAAATTTCTAACTTTTTCAGCTTTCATCGGGTTTTAAGCAAATTTTGATGAAATTTCAATCTTTTTTCAGCATAATTTTCTGCATAATTTTTTTAAATTAATGCACAAGGTTATTGCTGAAAGTTCAGTTCATTCTTTTGAGAATAAAACTGAGGGAAAATATGAAAATTAGATTTTTTAGAATTTTTAGTAATTTTGTTTAGGCACATTGAATTTTGAAAATTTCTTAGAATTATGTTTAGCAATTTCACTAAAATTTTCGAGCTATTACAATAGCTTCATCCCTTACACAAATTCATTAATTGCATTCTCATATTCATTCATTAACATACTAATCCTGATTCACATATATGTTCTGTTGCTCTTTCGTACCAAATGTTTCACGTTTTAAATCAAGTCCCCCCCCCCCCTTCTCCCCATCCGCCTCTTGCCTTTTTTTTTTTTTTGTTTTTTTGTTTTTTACTTCCCCTTTTGAGTCATGACAATTCACCTGCACTAGCGAGTTCGCATAATAGCGAAAGGAGGTCATTGACCCCGTCAATAACTTCTACGTTTCAATAATTCAATTTTTTTTTTTTTTTTTTTTATATCGCATTTATTAAATAATAATATACAAAAAAATTACATAATTAGAGGAAAAAACATATATGCAATGCTACACTCTTCCTTTGAGTCAAACTCGTGCTGGAAGAGGGAGCGTCAAAACGAAAAATATAATTCTCTTCTAAAGAGCCATATAGTATGTATACCTAATATCTACATGAGAAAATTATTCCAATCTTATACATATTTACAAGAACATAGAATAATTGCAACATTACTGAAGTGCATAATATTTTTTAATATTTTTCTTAAAAACATTTAAATTTACCGCGGAGCTTCTCAATTTTGTTGGTAGGCTATTAAAGAAAGTAGCCCCTTGAAACAGGTAAAATCTTTGAGCCGATGCCGTGTTACAGCGCGGTGTGAGCAAGGTAATTTTGTCGCCACTCCTGTTAGCTGTATGTAATCTGACAATTTTATTTGCTAAGAACATTTTGTAAGTATATATCGTTGTGGTTTGCTTGTATAATCTGTGAAAATCAAGGACTTTAAATAAGTTGAAAAGTGAAGCTGTTGCAAAAAGTCTGGGTTTTTTGAGAAGGGTTTTGATGAGGGCCTTTTGGGTGATTGTGGTAGTCAAAATTTAAACAAGAATCGATAAATATTCCAAGATATTTAGTTTCGTTCACTTGTGTTATAAAAGGGCAGTTACATTGTAGTTTATTCATACTTTGGCAAAGTTTATTGTGTATAATGATTTTATGTAGCTTGGGGATAGTTGCGGTCGTCCGAGCGAACGCCATAAAATTAGTTTTATTATAACTCAATTTCAGACTTTTTTGGGTTAACCACTCATCTATCACAGAGAGATTTTTGAATGCTGTTTTGACAACTTGCTCCCATGAAGTGCCTGTCACAATCATCGCTGAATCGTCGGCAAAACAGATTATGTCTCCCTGTATTTGTCTATGAAAAACCCCAGTACTGTAGGTTATGAAGTACTGTGGTGCGAGCACAGTTCCCTGTGGAATCGAGTAGGTGAAGGTTCTGGAATCACTAATGTGATCCCCTATCATTACTTTTTGTTCTCTGTTGTGTAAATAACTCTTTGACCATTTTACAAATGACGGGTGAAAATTCATCTCAATTAGAGTTTCAATTAATTTGTCATGCGGAATCGTATCGAAAGCCTTGGTCATATCCTTATACACAACTAGGACCTTCTTCCCCTTATCCATTTCCATGGTCACCTTTTCAAGGAGGCATAGCAGAGCATCCAGCGTGCTTTTTCCGGCTTGGAAACCGAATTGATTTTTGCGAATTATTTCATTTTCCTGCAGAAAATTTACAAAATAAATTTTTAGAGCTTTTTCTATTATTTTTGCAAAATTAGATAACAGAAATATAGGTCTATAATTATTTATTTCTTGCGGATCACCACCCTTGAACAAGGGTACAATCCGTGCTTGTTTGTATATTTGAGGGAACACCCCTTTCGCAAAACTGAGATTTATTAGGTATGTCAAGGGCTTGACTATGTGAGCACGAATTAGTTTTATCGTTTCAGCAGTTACCCCATCGAATCCCGGGCTCGAACCCCCACGTAATTCACCAATTATTTTGTCCACCATATTTTCCGTTACTGTCCAAAAGGGGTTCGAAGAGGTAATGTCTGGTAGTACAATATCTTGATTTGTTGTCGTTGTTCTATTTGCTAGTTTTTCTCCGATTGTAGGAAAGTGTTTGTTAAAAGCATTTGAGATAGTTTTCCCATCCTTATCGATATCAAGGATAGTCCCATCGATTTTCATATTCATTGGGGTAATTTTACTTTTGAATCTCCCCATTGCTTCGTTCATGATCTTCCATTTAGATCTTATATCTTTCCCCTTTTCTTCAAGACGCTTCGAAAAGTAGTCATCTTTAGCTCTTCTGATTAGGTTCGTTAATTTGTTCTCGTAGTTTTTTATATATGCTTTTAATTTCAAATTGAACGGTGATTTTCTGAGTTTTTTATTCAATTTTTCTTTTTTTCTGATGCTAACAAGCAAGGCCGGTGTTATCCATGGTTTCAGAGCTCTGAGTTTGTGAGAAACGTGAATAATGCTGGTACAATTTTGGATATGCATATTTAGAGTTTCATTTAAACTAATCGCTACTTTATCTACATCTTCAGATTCATAGACCCCAGTCCACTGCTCTTCTTTTAACTGCTCGTTTAACTTGTTGTAGTCAATTTTTTTTTGTTGGGTACGCTGATACGCATCGTGAATGGATGGTTCATAAGTCAATTTCAGGTCTTTTATACTCAACAGAGTGCTATAGTGATCCGTAATTGATGATTTCCAAATGATACTCAAATTCTCCAAGGTACATCTATGATTATCGTTCCTAACAAATATGTGATCCAGGCAACTATTGCTGCTCGGTCTGGTAATCTCATTTATACAAGAAATAAACCCTAGTTCCAATATAGAATTCATATATTAATCCTTGTTATTGTTAGTATTATTTACATCTACTATGTTTATATTGATATCTCCTAGAAAAATATCTATGATCCTTTCATTTTTAGCGTGGAATGAACTATACATTTGGTTTAAGAGTTCATCTATGTTATTATTACTAGGCGATAGATAAATACACATTAGACGGCACTTTTGAAGACAGAATTTCATTTCTATGACAAGGCACGTTACATTAGGGTGGTTCAAAAAAAAAAAAAAAAAGTTCTGGGATTTCTGGTCCCCATTGTGTTTTTGCTTCCTCGGTATGTCAGTATGACCCTCCTAAATTTTTAGCAAAAAATATTAATCCTAACCACTTTACCTGGGTCGATTTTTGCCAGTTATCGACCGCTATCGTAAACCAACCTCTAAATTGGTGCCGACGTGATGATTTGAAGGACGGATTTAAATTTTTTGGGGTCAATTTATGGGTTTTCGCATGCGCTGAACACGATGAACTTATTACTTTTATGCTCCGTCCACTAGTTATCCGGTAAACTGGCAGAGGGCACTGCTTGAAGATAAGTAAAAATCGAAAATTTCACCGAAAATGCTGTCGCCTGGTTAAGAATTGTACTGGAAACATGCTATTATGGTCGGATAATATGCTTTGGCATGTTCTGAACATGATCCCGTTTTTTACTACTCTTTTTCGCCGATGATTGCTTCGTTTATCGGCTATAAACATTAAATTAACTGTAGGGTAATAGAAAAATTCACACTAATATCACCGAAAATTATGCCGTGTTGTTAATTTAAGGTCCCGGAATACCTTCAGATAAAATTGGTACAAAGATGTTGGTAATTTGGCAAGGACTTGAACCGGCATTGTACTTATTCGCTAAAATAAAGCGGCAAACTCGAGAAAATAGCTAAAATTTTCCCATTTTTCTGTAAAATTCCTTAGTTTCCATCAGTTTTCGGGGTCAAATTCATAGTTCTGAATTGTCTGAACTGTGATTGGATGATAGTCAGCCTGACTTTCAAGCCTTATTGATATCTGTACAACAACACAAGGAAAATTTTTCTAAAACTTGCAATAAACGCGATATAGTTGAAACTTTGCAGACTGTATGAAATATTTTTTTTCTTTCAATATTTTATCGAGGTTAATTATTATTTTTGTATATTTTTATTATATGTTATTCTCGTTAAAATGTTATGTTTTATGTTACAATCATGGACTCTTTCAGCTTATCGACCAAATTACAGATTGTCCCTCAAGCAAGTGAAACTGAAATGATATTACATTATTTTCAATTATATTACATATTTTTTATTTAACGATCCAATCACACTTCAGACAATTCAGAACTATGAATTTGACCCCGGAAAACCGATGGAAACTAAGGAATTTTACAGAAAAATGGGAAAATTTTAGCTATTTTCTCCATTTTGCCACTATATTTGGCGAATAAGTACAATGCCGGTTCAAGTCCTTGCCAAATTACCAACGGCTTTGTACCGAGTATCGAAAATACCCAATTTTATCGGCACAAGGTATTTCGGGACCTTAAATTATCAACACGACATAATTTTCGGTGATATTAGTGTGAATTTGTCTATTACCCTACAGTTAATTTGAGGTTTATGGCCGATAAACGAAGAAATCATCGGCGAAAAAGTATAGTAAAAAACGGGATCATGTTCAGAACATGCCAAAGCATATTATCCGACCATAATAGCATGTTTCCAGTACAATTCTTAACCAGGCGACAGCATTTTCGGTGAAATTTTCGATTTTTACTTATCTTCAAGCAGTGCCCTCTGCCAGTTTACCGGATAACCAGTGGACGGAGCATAAAATTAATAAGTCCATCGTGTTCAGCGCATGCGAAAACCCATAAATTGACCCCAAAAAATTTAAATCCGTCCTTCAAATCATCACGTCGGCATCAATTTAGAGGTTGGTTTACGATAGCGGTCGATAACTGGCAAAAATCGACCCAGGTAAAGTGGTTAGGATTAATATTTTTTGCTAAAAATTTAGGAGGGTCATACTGACATACCGAGGAAGCAAAAACACAATGGGGACCAGAAATCCCAGAACTTTTTTTTTTTTTGAACCACCCTAACGTTACATACTGAATTTTTATTTCCTGAAATTGAATTTCTTTACAGTTTTCATCATAGAATATTGAGATTCCACAATTTCGGTTAACATAAGTGGTACAATTGTAACTTTTATAATGAGGAATGTTATGAATAATGTCACTATCATTATTCCATGTTTCAGTGAGACAGATCAGGTTGGGTTTTTTACTTTTTAACTGATCAAAATTTAAAACAAATTCATCGAAATTCTTATTTATACTTCTAATGTTTGAATTTAGAACGAGAAAATCTGCTGGGCGACTTTCAAGTTACTTCATTTACATTATTTGTGCCATACAGTTCGATTTCATCCGAAGGTAACTCCATATTAAATTATTAAAAATATACGCCTGACCTTATATTACATGGTATTCTTTGTCTAACGCTCTTCTTCATCTTTCCCACTTTTGTTCCAGTCCAGTTTGTTATGTTTGTCCATTTTCATTAGCTGTTCCTTCGATGAAATCCGCTTGGCCATACAGTCTTAATTTTTGCGAACATATATTCTTCCATCCTTAATCCAGCAAAATTTGAAATCGTATTTTCTAGCATATTCTTTGGAGGCCATTAGCCTATATTCAATAGCTTATGCATTTTAGGGTTGCTGTATTTCTTACACGATAATTTTGTTTGGCACTGTCCTTCTTGATTCTTTGTCGTTTTCTTGATATTTTTCAGCACTATCTAGCCATTTTTCCTTTTAGGTCTCCCGTGAAAGCGAAAGTAGATCGGGGTTTATGCAAGTTCAGGCCAAGTGTTTCCTATTTAATATATTTTATAATTTTTTGGGGACATTTTTGAAATCCAAGCAATTGCAGGCCCATTGGGTTTTGCGTCCCATTTTCGTCAATTTCTCCCGAATTTCCCCAAATTTCTGCTCCCCTTTTTCTTACCAGCTAATTTCAAACCAGGTTCCTTTTCAATGGACCTCTGCGCAACAGCACATACGGCAGCGAGTTATTGCTAACTCGGAGCCGACCCTAACAATTTACAATCCTTGCCCCCCCCCCCCCCCCCCCCCCACGGCTGTCGCGCCCTGTGAAGGTCAACCGGTGACACACTCAAATCACCTGACACTTTCCCTCTCTTTGAGGGGCGTTTACACATATTTTTTTTACGAATTCTTTAGACGCTGTACTCTTCTCGTTTCTTGACGATTAACGTTTCATTCATGGTGCTGTTCTTTGTTACGAGTTGGGCGATTGACACCCACCGTAGCACACCACTGAGTACCAAAATTTGTTCATCATAATTTTTTTCTTTCCTACCATTCGATTCGCTTACAAAATTCAACTGTCCCTCTTTTATCCGTGACCTCTAAGTACCTCCTTGTTAATAAAATTCATGAGGATTGTTTTATTGTCTTTGTGGCTGTTGCACTGAGAGCTTGTAGAGGATGCAGGATGATCAATAATAACTCCAAGAAGTTGGTTGAATAAAAGTGGCTTCCTGGCTCTTTTATATCGGATGGTCTGGTCAGGAAGGACCCCGGGGGGTGTCACCACTAGACCTTGATTACATGACATGCTACCACGCGGTCGGAGAAGGTCGTATCAGTTGTTTTGGGTGTGATCAGTTGTTTTGTGTGTGTGCCCACCCCCTCACCCTTATAGGAGACACTCCACATACCTAATACTCGTCGGACTCTTGGCGTGGGAATGAGAGATGAAACACAGTTTTGTGTGTAGAGTTGAAACACAGTTTTGTGTGTAGAGTTTACACTCTTTTCAACTCTTTTGAAACGACGCCAGTTCGCTCTAGTGGAGGTTCGGAGAAGGTGGTATCAGTCGTTTTGTGTGTGATCAGTTGTTTTGTGTGTGCACCTCCCCCTTCTGGAATTTTATTTTGAAAAAATTATGTAGTTCTGTGTTCCGCGTTGACAATGTTACGAATGTTGTGACTTGCTGCCCGTTTACAATAAGGTGGAGTAGGCGGTTTACAATGTTTGCGGAATTTTGTTTTTGTTGTTAGTAGGTTCTTGTAGAATTTGCCTGCCGTGATGTGGAAGATGGGCGTAGAGAGGCTGAATGGAGGAAAATGCTGCAGCAGAGGAGCCGTGCTGAGAGGAGGAGGCATTGATAAATAAAATGATTGATAAAATATATAAAATTGATATATATAAAATTGATTGATAAAATACATAAAAATGGGGCCTTGATAGAGGCCAACGATGGGAGGTGCTGGTTCCTTAAAGGCGGCTTTAACTATGTTGATGACAGGGAGGGTCTGGTGGGCACCGTCGAGACACCAAAAAATGCCGTGGAGCCGGAGGCGGAGTTCGAGGCCGTTGTGGTGTCCAGAACTGTGGGGGCGGGGTCGGAGGCTGGCTGGGGCGCGTCTCTTTGGCAGCCGGTGCAGTTTGTGTTGCTGCATTGAAGCTCTGGGGCTTGTGGAGCCCGTGGAGGCAACAGCTGTTGCACTGGCCGTCGAAGGGAGCCAGAATAAATTGGAGCAGTGGCGCCAGCAGCTGGGTCGAGATGGACATCACCGTGGTCCCGGTCGTCACCGGAAGCATCTGTAGTGAGGGAGCCGGAGGTCTCATAGGCGAAGGGCCGAGTGGTCATTCTCTCGCTCGAGCCTCGGCTGTGGCTTTCGGGCAGAAAGGCCTGGAGATAGCTGGTCTCGATGGTCGTCTGATCTTGGGAGAGGTCATTTGAGAAGTGTGCTTGTAGGATGAGCTGGCTGGCTTTGTATAGGCCAGAAGGAGGAGTGATTGACTCGAGATTAAGCACTCGATTCATGGTGATCAGAGTGTGGTGGATCAAAGTGCAAGTAAACATTACCCGGGGAGTGGAGGTGGTTGTTGTTGGTCGTGTTGGTGGCGCAGGCTTGACTCGATCAACATAGATAAAGGTGGGGTTTCCTGTAATGTCCCTGTAAGTCATGGTTTTCCATCGTTGGCTAGGGAGGTAAACGGGCCGATGTAAGGTGGGATTAGTGCCGTTCTGGGGGTGTCAACTCTAACGTAGACATTCTTAGTGTAGTGTGTTGTGGGGTAATATGTGGGGAGTGCCATCGTTGAGTATCTCCTCAAGTTCCATTGTGGAAATAAGAGGATTCTGTAGCTGTGACTCTCGTAGTTTGCTGACAGTGAACGGAAGGGGAGAGTCGATGGCAAATGTGCGGAGGCAAGAGAGGTAATCGACCAGTATTAAGAACATAATAATTAAGAACATAACTTAGGCATACCTTAGCATAACTTGCATAACTTAGGCATAACTTAGGCATTTTGTTGTTGTGTAGTGGAGTCGCCACAGTTTGCACGAAACAACAGAGAATGAACATTCTGGACCAATCCCCTTTTCCACATGAGTAAGATCGCAGTTTTGATTTAGTTTCTCGGTACGAATTTTTTTACAAATTTTTATAAACATTACATTTCATGTTTTGGAGGTCCATTCTGCCGGAATATGTACATGAACCATCTCCCTATGTAACCAATGTGTTCATTTTTAAAGGTGAGCTACCTACTGATTGAAGGAGACTACACATTAAATTAGTCTTGTCATCGTATTATTACGAGCGTGCGGTGAGCGAGAAGGTAGACTATCACAGGGGCACGAGATAGATTGGTTGCTGCCGCTTGCTCGTGTCACAGGCTGGCGTTCTTGTTTTCTAGGAACCTCTGACGCTAAACAATTCCCAATTGGGGAGCTAATCACGAGTAAAACAATAAAAGATGCATTACAAGACGTCAAATTTCGTCATTACAGTTTTTTTAATTTTATTTATTTATTTATTTTATTATCCTATTCATTATATTAGTGACATTCAATGAGCGTTATCCATTGGTGTGAAAAAGGTACCTAGGTACTTTTAGATTTGTAGATTTCATCCTAAGAAGATTGACACCGATCGCACTTTCTGCCAATCGTAGTTTTCGCTCTGTTGTCTGCTAAGTTAGATGTTGCAAAGAATGCTCGAGCTGTTTCTATATGGCAATTTCTTGTTCACTTTAATGGATCGGAAGACAAGTGCGATAGAATTATGGAATATGATCATATACTGAAGTTGTTATTGAAATTAGTTTCAGATTTCGTCTAGCTTCTTGACTATCACAAAATTCTTGACTTGAGTATCAGAAAATCGCGCATCGCCGTTTCTCTTCTGTTTAATGATTAGGAGGTCCTAGATGGTAGGAAAGTGGATGAGTAGGACATTGGTTCAAAATCATCAGGGGAAACTTTTCATTTTATAATCTATTTTTATGGGAAATTGAGCCCTGATTCCATGTATACACCTTATTCCTATACTAAAAACGATTTTTTTTCAAGGAGTTTTCGAAAGAAATCGGTAAAAATGCGTTTTTTGTAAGTTTTTAAAATTAAAGAGTTGAATTTGCATTCCTATCGAATCTAATAAAACGCTGCGAAATATTACACAAAGGCTTATTATTTCTGTATTAGATAGCCCTTCTACGCAGATCATTAGTCTATAATTATTATTAAGCCTCATATATACATATATATATATATATATATATATATATATATATATATATATATATATAGTAAATGATCAAAACTTGGTTCATCGTGCCTCTCAAAAGGGTTCACACCTTTACAGCTCAGGACCTCACAATTTTACGGTTTATAGTAGGTGATTGTTGAAAGAATTTCTAAAAATTTCAAAACAGCAAAACAAAAAACTCAGTAAAACAGCAGGTCTAAAAGGAAAGAAATTAGCCTCAGAGGCCCCATCGACTATTCAGTGATCCTTCGAACCTCGTGAAGGTGACTCAGAAAGAGACCACCGAGAAGTTTCAACGACCCTCTGTTTGCAAGCAAATTGAAAAGAACCAGAACTTTTGGATCAAAATCTACATACCTACATCAAAATGCGTTAAACTCATGGAACTTCAAAACGAGTTTCCATGAAGGAAATTTCGGATTCATTGCAATAGCTTCATTTTCTTAGAAAATTGGCTAAAACGTTCCGACCATGGTAGACTCGGAATTAATTACACTTCTGTTGTTGGAATAGAAATATTAATTTAATTAAGAGTAATTCCCAAGTATTTACTCATCAATAATTTAACAAATTAATATAATAAATTAAAGTAGGCAGTTGATTCGATTACCTAACTACGCTTCACAAGCCCAATAGGATACAGAAGTTACAATAAACTCGATTTCGGGAAGTCGGAATTCCATTGGAATTATATTATCAGATGGTAAAATTGTCATAGTTTTCAATGCGATTTTTGATGTTTTACTGATTACGATTCACTCCCGTGTTGATGTATTTTTTTCTTGTCGATTTTGTAGCCCTTAGGGAAAGCAAACGAATAAACTCATAGCGACCGGGGTGGTTTTGTTCGATTCTTTGGGTGGATACCTATGAATTAAACTCAGAAAATCACTACTGTTACGAGAAAGATTTCAAGATCTCGACTTTTGAATATTTCAGCCCTTAGGTTCTACCCTTTAGTGTTGATAGAACGCGATGCCGATGTTACTGGTAAGTACATCTCCAGCCGATAAATGATTTTTAAGCCAAATTTCTTAAAGTTTGGTCCAACACTTTTTGAGAAAAGCTTCGGACGGCGTACGGCGACGGACGGATTTTTTTTTAATTCGGTTTTTGGATGCTACGCATCTTGAAACGTGAACCAACAAATTTTGAGGGGGGGTTAAACTTTTTTTTTTTCTTGGTCGATTACAAAGGTTCATTATTGAATATAATAAACCAAAAAGGGATAGTTGTAGCTAATTAAAGTCAGCTTAATTTCATTAAAAATAAGGACGGTATAGCGTTTAGAAATTGTAATGTTGATGATATCAATTTTAACTGTACGTTTAGCCCTTAAATATGCATTTCATCGAATTTCGAACAATGTGGTAGATCAATGAATTTTGAGTCGATTGAAATGCAAAAAAATTCAAAATTTCTAAAAACTGAGTAGATATTTCACTCGGAAGATCACTCCAGCCGGTGGTTTTTTTCTTTCTTATAACATGACTGTTCCGGAACCTACTGGAATCTGCTAGCCCAACCGTATATGCGTTCTGCCACCAAAACCATCACGCTGTTTTCGTGCAAAAATGTGAAACGTGTCACTAAATTGGGTAAATGTGTCATAGAATTATTATGCATATTTTGACGAGTTCCCATATTGCAGGATAAATATACTCTTCCTATCAGATTATTTCAGCGAAATAAATTTGTTGGTCCCCAAATATTGCGTCAACTATCTACATCATCAAGGTGCACCCAAAAATAAAGTTTGAATGTGATTTTAATGTTTAGCCTTGGAGGTTGTTTATTGCCAATAAAATGTTTACTTGGTGATAAACTTCGAAATATGCATTAGAAGATAGTTCAGCCATCTATGGTCATATCACTTTGGAGATCATACACACACATATCGCTTTCCTCATGATCCACAGAATCGCTGTAAGTCTAAACCTTAAAATCACATTCCAACTTTATTTTTGAGCACGACTTGATGACGTAGGTGATTGACGCAAAATTTGACGGCAGTTCCATTTGAAGACTACAGGGGAAATAGGGGATAACTGTAATTTTTTCTCGAAATGAGTTAGTGACGGATTTTTATAGATTTTTGTATGGCGAACACGATAGGCATTTCAGAATTGGGGAAAAACGAGAACAAACAGCCGAAAATCGCTGGCGAAAAAAAGTGTACAGGGGAAGAACGGGACTCTCCCAAAGGGGGGGGGGGAGGGGGTAACTTGAGCGCCTCGAGAGTTGAACATGGACATAAACCATCCCAGACTGACGTACCATCGGGATACCTACAATGGAGCCTGGACCATTTCTACGAGTATTGTAATTCCTAATTCTCCAAGGAATAAGAAAAATATGAAAAAACAACGATTTTTGAAGAAAGTACCAAGAACCAAACAGTAGATCCGTGATAACGAATTTCAGTTCCCGAATCGAGCCCACAAGAAATCACTTAGGTACGATCACGAGTGAAAAATATGATGATCTGCAACAGTTGATGATCCAGTTTATATGGGGTAGGGAAGGGGTACTCAATGCCCTAGAGCACCTAGCTTCAACCAGAAGGCATTAGCGGACACTGCAAGTGACACGATTCTAAGGGGAGCCATGTTCCTCTCCGTCAACAATGGAGTGCTATTATGGACTCCACTGGCAAATCGGAGGGGGGAAAATTAGGGGTACAGTGATGACCGCTGTTTAGCCCCTAAAGCGGGGAAAAAAACGAAAAGTAAGTTAATAAAACTAAGACTAGCTGCAGAATAGGCTTATAACTAAATATATGTTACCATATATAATCAGCAAAGTGAAATAAATCTATGACTGGATTGTACATAAATATATCACAGATCAGATATCACAGTTGGTAGTAGAGATCAGCAGCTATCAGGTACAACAACAGGGACCTTGTCTAGTCCAGATAAAACGTCAATACACTGAGGGGGCTGATGCTGGAATCTGAGGTCCATAAGGTCAGGGCAGTCCCCCAGGAAGTGGCGCATGGATTTCGACGGTTAGGTCATCATCGTGACGAGTGGCGGGTGGACAAATCACCCCCGAATCTCCCACACACAACATCTCGAGCTTCTGCGCTAAGCAGGTGTCTGTGAGTTAGACGAAATGGCCAGTGGCTACCAGTTAACCGCTATTTGGTTATGAAAGGGCCCACCAGGCACAATCCCTGAAGGACACCACGCAGATCAGTGACCTCACCCTGCCATTGCTCATGCCATATAGAATGGGGCTCCGAACATGAGAAGATGAGAGCTCGAGATAGAGCGCAGCACGTAAACAAGTAACTTACCGATTAGCTCTTCTTTTGTTGCATACATAAAATGTACAACAATATCGACACTAAAAATGTACCCCAGTATTACCTCCAACGCGTTCAGACTTTTCCAACACAACTATAATGCCTTGTGATCAGAGGGCAAGAGAGGGGAGAACATAACGAGCACTTCAGGTTGGATAGCCCTAGGCCGCTGGCTCGAGCTTGGTCCCCTTTCAACAAGGGTGTGGGGAGAAAGGCAAACAATCCCCTTGGACGCTGGTGGTGTGTGGCAGTGGCTTCAAGAATTAATGTCTTCTGTCGAGGGATCTCGCCTAAGCTCAGCGGAATAGGAGCAGGAGAGCAAGAATAGGGTTTTAGCCAGTTGATAGGGAGAGCATATAGGCGCCGGATGGGGGGAGGGGGCACTCAACTCAATTACAGGGGTTGTATACGTGTCTCTGTCATGGTGATGAGGAGGAATAAGTTTGATGAACATAAAATGTATATAACATTTTCAAGTCAAATTCACTGTTTTACTAATCAGATTAACCCTTTTACAAATCAAGTTCACCCTTTTACTGAAGAAATTTCACTCTTTTACAAATAAGATTCATCCTCTTTGAGCAATACAAGAAATGCGTTGAAGGGCAAAGAAAAGGAACGGAATACATTGAATACGACAAAATAGTGTAATAATATATATTAGGTACCTCTACCTATGTACGTATTATATATATACCTAATTTTTGTTGCTGTTCAATTTTGATATAGTATATATATATATATATATATATGAAACAATAAAATTAAACTATATCAAAATTTAACAGTAGGTAGGCAAAAGGATATTAGAGTCCCGGAAAACAAAAATTCGAATATCCGTTAAACCAATGGCTGGTCTGCAGCAGCTGTGAGAAGTTTCAAAAGTACGTCAACACCATAATTTGAACAATGTGTTACTTATAGTGGAAACACCACAAGAAATTGCTTCCATAACATCATGCTGACCTCTGAACTTCCCCAACTCACCTCTTGCATGAGCCTTGATTTTCGAGAACACGTATTTGGATGGGTTGAGGAATGGCGAATAGGGAAGGAGATAGCAGACGTGGTGGGGAGATGATCCAACCAATTCCTTCACAGCATCCTTCTTATGGATTGCCGAGTTATCCATCATGAGTATGCAGCCTGTCAAATGGACTTGGTCCAATCGGCGAAACAGGGTACGGTTGAACTGGTCCGACGGTCAAGACAATCCAGAAGGAATTTTTGGGCCCATACAAAAGGCCCCGAGCTGGACCGATGGCAAGCTCGCACGTAGTGGCTGGGAATCCGGGTAGGGTTTCTAACCCCTCTCTCCCTCACTCAGTGTATAGGTTGATGTCTGGATGCTCGTATCTCAAAAATACATAATATCAAGTAGTCAATCCTTTAGTAATGATTGAGATTAGTTGGACGTATTGGTCAGAATGATGTGTATAGTATGGTGGTCTGGATGCTCTCAAGCTCGCACCCTCTCACCACGTTGTAATAACCACCAGACCAGATCGACAGTAACCCTTGTAATCCCTCGCACTGGCCATCTGACCAGTCCGACCTTACTAATTTGGTGATCCTTCAACCAGTGGACCAGTTCGACAATACCCGCAAAACAAACCAGTAAGGATGTCACAAAACGATTGGTTGTTGAAAGTTCCTGCAATATATGAATATATATATATATATATATATATATATATATATATATATATATATATATATATATATATATATATATATATATATATATATATATATATATATATATATATATATATATATATACATATTGTTGGGAAGACTGATGAACTGATGAAATAAGCTGGGAATTTGATTTTATTACAAAGAACTATTTTTGTATTACAATCAATCACAGAACAAAATCATGAACTGAATTAGTAACCGGGTTTTCCAATGTATCAATGTAAACAATAACAAATGCACAGGTGTTTCCCCAACACTATTCCCCCTCTTTTTCTAGGCCTTCCAAGCAGGGGCAAAGGCGATCCGCATGAACAACTCATTTTTTGTTATTGGGCAGCTGAATCTGATAAACCACTTCTGATAGCCTTTTCTTAATGATGCAAAGTCCGAGCCAGAAGCGCTGTAACTTGGGGTTTAGGCCTTTTTTTCGCATGGGATTGTGCACACCGTATCTTGTACATTAAACCTAGGTTTCTCAGCTCCAACGTCGTACTGTCGCTTTGACTCCTGAGCTACCTCGCCCATTGACTCTCGAGCGATATTGTGAGCTTCATCTAATGCCTGCTCCAGCTGCCTTATGTAGTCTGTGGTTGTCAATGTATTCGGTGGTATCCATTTCAGTAAGCCAAGTGGCACTGTAAGGGCTAAACCAAACATCAACATTGCGGTTGAGTAGCCAGTACATTTATGTACTGAAGTTCGGTAAGCTAGTAGCACCAAAGACAACTTGTCGTCCCAGTCCCCTTGATGACTCTCTGTAACTTTGGACAGCATATCCCAAATGGTACGGTTGAAGCGTTCGACTATCACTTTGCGGTGTTAGGGCTGTTGTCCATGTCCCATTGGCCCCCACAATTCTCATCATTTCGGGGAACACTTCAGCTTCAAAGTTCATCCCCTGGTCACTGTGGATCTCCCGAGGACGCCAAAATGTGACACTAAGTGGTCCACCAACCCTTGAGCAATAGTCTCAGCTTGTTTGTCTGGTACTGGAAGTGCCTCTGGCTATTTGGTTAAATAGTCCTGGATAATTACTATGTGGACGTTCCCTTTTCTTGATTTTGGAAAGGGTTTAAGCAGACTTATGGCTACAAGATCAAAGGGTACACCCACTGTGTATGTTCGCAAGGGCTCTAGTTTTCCTGCTCTTCCCCTGGATGTTTCATTCTTGGCAGCTCTTGCCAAACATCCTTACATCACGATGCATTCCAACCCAGTAGTATTTTGTCGTGTTTTATCATGCATCTTGTTCCAAAGTGCCCTAACCTGTGGGTTGAGTTCAGGAGCATAATCCTACATTCTCGAGGGACAAGGATCTGGTTTACTTTTTGAATTCCGGAGTCATTTTTGCAGCAGTGTACTAGCACTTTTTGCTTCAGACTGAGTGAATCACCCATGGCCCACAGAGCCTTTTCTGCAGCAATTTATGGCTCAATCTCCTGCCATTTTTGTCACCTTCCATTCTTGACCCATTCCTTTAGTCTGACTAGTTCAGGATCTTTCTGCTGTTCATCAGAATAATGTTCATCATACTAATTACATCCCTCATTCATCAATTACTTGTTAAACATCCTTCTCTTCTTGGCATACACAGTAACGGCACCCTTGAGGAAGACAGGGTCTCTGAGAAAGTTCACCTGTATCACCATGCAGAGGCCCTTTACGATGCTCAATGTGTATATTGAAAGCTGCCAGTGTGTCAAGCCATCGAGCCAGCTGTCCATTTGGATGTTTAAAATTCGTTAACAACTGAAGGGAAGCATGTAATACACACCTCACAGTAATAGGAATCTCACTGCTCAATCCATAGTGGTGAAAGTGCTCGAGAGCAACCGTTATATCCAGTTACACAGAACGTGGTAACACAAAAGTTTCGCTCAGCATGAATTAAGCATCAACTGAAATATGCAATCACTTTCTCTTCTTCTCCATGGCTCTGTGACAACACAGCATCAAGAGCACATCCACTTGCATCTACGTCCAGTAGAAATGGTAAATTGGGCTTTGCATAGACAAGGACAGGGGCCTCAGTCAATGCCTGTTTCAGGTCATTAAAGGCTGTTTTGCACTCTTCTGTCCATTGAAATTCTGCTTTGCTGGCTTCCAGCTTGTACAATGGAGCTGCACATAGAGAAATTTGGGACAAATGGACGATAATAAGAGCAGAAGCTGACAAAGCTATGCACTTCTTTAGTTGATTGTGGTGTTGTCCAAGTCTTGACCTTCTCCGTGGTTCCTGGTTCTGTATGGACTCCATCACCTGACACAATGTAGCTCAGGTAAGCGATGCTTCTATACGAAAAAGATCACATTTATTAGCATTTATGCGCAGTCCATATTGCCTAAATAACAAGATAATTTCTCTAAGCAATGCTACCATCTCTTCAAATGTTGCTGTATCCACTCTTACATCATCAAGGTAGACTTGAACACGCCCTTGTCGTATGAGATCATGAAGAAGGCGATTCATTGCACACTGGAACGTAGGGAGAGGGGGGGGGGGATGTCACAGCCCAAAGTGCGTAACCAAAAACTGCCATAACCCCCCTGGATGTGCAAAATGCAGTTTTACTGCGGTCCCCTCTTTTAATTTTCACCTGCCAATAACCACTCTAGAGATCGAGGGATAAAACGTAAAACTGCCTTTCATAGCAAGAAGCAGATCATTAATGTGTGGCAGAGGGTATGCATCTTTCCTCGTGACACTGTTGAGATGCTGATAATCGATGCAGAACTTCGTTAAACCCTCTTTCTTCTTTACTAGTACTTTAGGGGATGCCCAAGGGCTACTAGATGGCTCAGTCACTCCAATTTTCTCCATTTCATCCACCAGTGAATCAACTTCAGCTAATTTATCTGGTGGCATGTCTGGTTCAGCAACTATTCCATGCTCGACTCCATCAATTACACCCAACTCGTTTTTTCTAGCCACAATAACATCTGCAAATTCCTGTATGAGAATAGCTCTTCTGACAATCCCATAGAAGCATGTCTAATTAGACCTTCCACTAGCACATTTTGATCTCTTGCCTCCCCCTTAAGCTCTGACAAACCCTCATACTCTCTTCCTCCTGCTTGTGGTAAGTCCACTTCTCGAATGCACAATTTTTCTTGGATATCCTGCCCTTTAGTAGATGTTTCTCCAGGATACTTCGTTGTAACGTCCCCACAAGCAGGATCAATCTTGCATCCTGCAGCCACAAGGAAATCCATCCCCAGAATGCAGTAATCTCTTATATCGGCCGCAAATACTGTATGCTTCCTAATACTTGCATCCTCCAATCCCACTTGTACTTCCACCTGTCCATCCACCGGGATCTTGGCTTCTGGAACGGTTTGTAAAATTGTTGGACGACCTCTTTTTGTGGCCCACTCCCCCATCTGAACAACCCCCCGCTTCACTATGGTAACCATGGCTCCAGTATCAACAAGCAATGTAAAAGGCTTGCCATCAAAAGATCCTTTGATGATGATGGAGGCAGATGAACTAACTCGATACACAACAGGTGAGTTGTCTTGTTCCTTTTTCTTAATGGTGGTTGTGTGGGGTCTCCGCCACTTGCGTGCCACGGGGTGCCCCTCCCCTATGACCGCTTTTCGTTTTCCGTTTGGTTTCTGGAGGGACAGGAATCACCTCCATATCCAGTATCCTGACAACATGGACACTTTCTAGAAGGAAAATTTTGAGCAAGATGCCCTTTCTTGTCACACTGGTAGCATGTTACTGATATAAGAAATGCAGCATTAGGACCATGAATAACTCTACAGACTCCTTTAGAGGATGTCCCCACCATTATCTCTCAAACTGTTTTGACCAGCTTGGTGATTGCTTAGCTTTCAGCTGGGAACACAGCTGCTTCACTCTGAAGGCCAAGGACCAAGGCAGCTGGCAAAGATCTAGGGTTCGAGAGCATGACTAGCTCTTTCACACGTTCATTTGCTAGCCCATCCACAATCTGTGAAACTGCCATTGCCTCTCGAAGTTCCATGTTGCCTTTGGGTGCAGCCCTACGTGCTAGTATCCCTACTTCTCGAACAAAAGTGCAGATATCCTCCCTGGAGTTTGACGTCGTGTTTGAACTGGGTAAGATACAACTGTGATTGATTCCCGATACCAAACTCATCAACCAACACGTGTGACAATTCATTATAGTCAGTCTTAGCCATAGCATCACACAATGCGGGTATGGAAGGGCCAGTTAATGATGCAGCCAAAGCCCTTTTCGTCTGTAACTCCAACCGTTGGCTAGAGCGACTACCTTAAAATGGCTCTGGTAATCCTCCCATGGCACTGAACCATCATTCAGCTGAGTACGAAACTGGTCTCTTCTATCTACAGAATCAAATCATCTAGTCTGTTCATGTGGATTTTCTCGTTCTGGAGTTCTGACCATCTTAGTTTGAGTTATTTCCAGCCTTAGAGCCTATAGTTCTTTGAAGACTTCTTCGATGAACTCTCACAACTGGTAATTAACACAAGCCTGCTGTTTTTTCCAATTCTTCCCTAAGTACAAGTACCATCTCCTGTAATATATCTAGCTGGCCTGATAAAATATCTTCAGCATTAGACAATGATGTTGCCGCATGAGGTACATCAGATTGTTGAATGTCCACCTCCACTGATGTTGGCCGATGTGGATCTGGGGCAGGTATCACTCTTCCACAACGTAGTGTGAACCTATCCACATCTTGAAATTCCTCTTGATCGTTCATCACTGACCTGAACAGTCCTATAGATCCCACTTCTGACACCACTTGTTAAGCCGCATCCACATCAGCGCTCCGCTCCGAACGCGCTTGGAGCTGAGCGTGTATGCGGCGATCCAGGTTTTTTGACTTAGCGTCAACGGGGAGCAGGTGCGGAGCGTCCTGCTAGTTGGGACGGAAGGCGACAGTTGAGATTTCATGCGCTCTGCTCCTGTCCTTAACTCGTGTTTCCTTTCTGCGTTTCTTATTTTGTCAGTTTTCAAATTGTTAGTGTTCCTATTTTTTGTTTAGAAATATATTTATTCAATTAACAAAGTAATGTAATGGTCAGAAGAAGACATGCTTCACAATATTGACATTTTATAAACAGTTTTACGTGCTGTGGAATCCGTCTCATCCATCCCACTACAACAAGAATAGAAAACACGATGCCTGGAATTTGCAAAAAGTTGTAATTAATAAATGCAGTAGAAATTAAAAATGAATAGATACTAAAATAATAAGAACCCTAAAAAAAATCCTGGAAACTGGAAAATCTCATGAAAACTGCTTCATCTAATACTCTTTCCAATGTTATAGTAAATGTTAATTTTACTTAGTTATTTAGGGGACAAATCTATGTTTTAATGTTGAAAAATGAGGGGTTTTCAATGAAATCGTTGTTTTTCTCAAATAATGAGTATGTCCCTCTACGAACCTTCGAGTATGGGGTAGGTTTCTACGTATTTTTTTCACGCTGAATGGAATGGAAATGCTTGCAGATCTCTCCAACCACGTTATAATCGTGTTTTACACTTTAATTAAGCAGTTTTACCCCTTGACACATACATTTAAGCGTAAAAGTTCCAGTCATGCAGCATGATCGTATGAGCGAATTTTCATAAACTATCTATCGTACTATAGTATGTTAAATTGCATTGAAATTGGAGCAATTTTAGTTGACAGAAATGGTTAAAAACCAATTTTATGGCAAAAAACTTATTCTAAATAAAATTCCACTGATTCAAAAGGGATTTTTAATTTTTAAATTTTTTGGAAGTTTTTATAAATATTTTAGCAAATTTTAATGACATTTAAGTACGTTTTTCATCATAATTTTGAGCAAAAATTCTTAATGTCCTAGTTAATCGTTGAAAATTTAGTTTTGACTAAAATTCTGCAAAAAATAGAAATTTAAAGATTTTTGGCCGTTTTTAGCCATTTTTAGTGATTTTTTGGGTACATTTTTCAAAATTTGACCAATTTAATGTGCTCAAAAGTTGTTGTCCAACGAACTCATCCTTTCTTTTGAAATTCTTGATTTTTTGGCGAAAGAACGAAGTTTTTATCTCAATTCTATCGAGGGTTATCGTCTGGAATGACACATACACACACATATATATATATATATATATATATATATATATATATATATATATATATATATATATACATATATATATATATATATATATATATATATATATACATATAAAAAAGCGTTAAAATCCAGGAATCATTTCAGAATGCCTCAAAACAGATTTCGATGAAGAAAATTTTTGAAAATTTTTATTTTAAAATTGTTGGAGCCATTGCAATAGCTTTATTTTCTAAGAAAATTCGCTAAAACAAACTAAAAATTTGTGGGTCTAAGTGTAAAACTCGGTTTTAACGCAGCTCGGGAGATCTACAAGCGTTCATTCGATCCAGCGTGAAAAATACGTAGAAAACGACCTCATACTCGCAGGTTCATGGAGGGTTGTTTTTCAAGAAAGCCATCGATTTGAGGGAAATAACCACATTCTTCAACATTAAAACATGATTTTCTCCCCTAAATAACAAAGTAAAAGTAAAATTAACTAGGTATACCGTTGGAAAGAGTATTAGATGAAGCAGTTTTCATGAAAATTTCCAGTCTCCAGGATTTTTTTTTTTTTTTTTTTTTTTTAAAGAGTAGTAAAGTTTTATAGATTTTCAGACATTTTATTCTTTCAAAATCGTCTATGTTTGAGCTGATGGGACTATCGGGGGGGGGGGGGGGGGGGGGTCATCGGATGGGACTATTTTAGAACCCACTTACAATATTCTTATAGGGAATTTAACGCTGATTCCGAAAATGTGTCAAAAGTTAAAATTAAATGAGGCAAAGTGGAGAAATTTGAGTTTAAATAAAAATCACGGTTTTCCTGAAAAAAAAAAAAAAAAAAAAAAAAAAAAAAAAATACCTTTTAAAAATCATATCACGGGTTACGGATTGAGATAAAAATACACTGCCAAGGACATGGCACAGAAGGTTCCTCGTGGGCTTCACAGCATGTCACTACTAAATTTTCAGAAATGATCGGCTCACCATAATCATGCCGATAGATTGCTGGGCAACCAAAAGCCAGAAAACCTAACTAAAATCTGTTCAACATTGACGGACTTATGACTGACGCAAGAAAATTATGATCACCCATGCGCTGAGCTTATCGCTGATTCAATCATGATGAAACTGATAGGGGACCATCTAAAGCTAAATCCACACTATTCCTGAAAATTTCATTGAAATCCAATAGAAATTGTGGAAGTTGTGGCTGTGGCAAGGAAATGTAGGCAGACAAACGCTTGCTCATGCGCATAGCGTACCGTTGATTCAACCATGAAAAATGTCGTAAGGGGCCTCAAGGGACCTCCCCCGCATCATCCCTGAAAATCTGACCAAAATCTTTTCAACATTGACGGACTATGAGAGTAACAAGAAAATCACGTTCACGCATACCAGGGCTTAGTCAATCATGATGAAACTAATAGGGGACCATCCAGGGCTAAACCCACACTATTCCTGAAATTTTTATTAAAATTCAATCGAAATTGTGGAAGTGGTGGCTGTGGCAAGGAAATGTGGACAGACATATGGACGAACAGACAGAAACGAAACCAAATTTATTCAGAAGACCATGAAACGCTAAATGCGAGTGGAAATTTTGATTTAGGAGCACACAATTCTTTTTCATTTCGAAAGTGAAAACAAAGCTTCTGCTGTCTTGGAGTCTCGGTAGCAATACGCGGTTGGCGGCATTTTACTAAATTTCTGATGCAGACCAACACACACAAATTTTCGTCACTTATCCGGTTCCACCCTGTATATCGCAATTCAGCGCTCACGATCGTAATAAAAAACTTCAACATGAGGTGTCACGTGGAAAAAATGTAGAGAAAAATTTATTTTAGTACCCAATCCTCTCCTCCCCCCCTCCCACTGGGTAATAAAACTATTAAATTTTATGTTTGTTTTCCTTGTTGTGTTTGCTAGAAACTTTCGAATCAGGCATCCCGAAAACGTCACTTCGATATCTCAAAAATTGTGGGGAAAAGTTAACTGGGGGGGGGGGGGGGGGGGGGTACTTTTGGGATACCCAGTATATTTATATGTTATTTCACGGGTGCCGTCAGTTTTCCAATACACGCGTTCTTTGAAGCGTCGCACAGTGGTTCAGAAACCCCCTTTTCCTGGCCAAAAATCAAAAAGGAGAAATCATTGGAAGGAGTAGTTTGATATCGTGAGCTGCTTAGAGGTTGTTAGAGAGTCACTGTCACAGGTTCCAGCTGGTATAAAATGTTTTCTCGTTCAGCTACGCTCAGTGAATCTTGGGGTTGTGCGATAATGGGATATTTAGTTTGTTTGTACAAGTGGTCATTAGTGCTAATAAGGCTGTCCAGGCTAGCTCGAGATTTTGCTTCCAAGACTGCAAGGCAGCGGAAGCTTTGTTTTCACTTTCGAAATGAAAAAAAAATTTTTGCTCCAAAATCAAAATTTCCACTCGCATTTTGCGTTTCAGAGCCTCCTGAACAAATTTGGTTCCGTATCTGTCTGTCTGTCCGTCCACATTTCCTTGTAACAGCCATAACTTCCACAATTTTGATCCGATTTTAACCAAATTTTCAGGGATCGTGCGGGTTAAGCTCTAGATGGTCACCTATCAACTTCATCGTGATCGAATCAACGGTAGCTTCTGCGCAGGCGCTAACGTGAATTCCTTGTGACGGTCATAACTCGGTCAATGTTGAACGGATTTCGGTCAGATTTTCAGGGATGATGTGGGTAAGGTCCCTTGAGGTCCCATAAGACCATGAGGCCATTAGGGTTATATCGTTTAGTCCTACTTTGACTGTTACTGCGATTAGAACTAGTACTGCGGGATGAGCTTCTACTACGAGTATTAACCTTTGTTCTAAGTTCATGGAGCTGCATCTGAACATCTTCTAACATACGAGAAATAGCCTCCAAACTATTTGAATCATGGTGGGTTTGTTTTGGTGTTGCTGTACTTATGTCTACTTCATCGACTACTCTTACTTCATTAACTTTATCGCCCAATAGAGATAACTTTTCCAAGTCTCCATCATCAGCTATGATTAGTATGCTCCTAACTTGTTCAGGGAGTTTCTCTAGCCAAAGCGTTTTCATGACTATCAGAAAAATCACTGGTTCCTACCAACGATCTCATTTTGCGTAGTAGTTGACTTGGTTTCAGTGCACCTAGCTCTAAACCATTAGTTAGCTTTTTTATTTGCGATTCCTCACTTTCCTTATATATAGATATTAGCCTATTTTTCGCTTGAGTATATTTGTCACGTGCATTAGAATCAACAAGGTCATAAATATTTTCAACGTACGCGTTGTCAAGCTGTACCAACAGATAATCAAATCTTACTGATTCGGAAGTTATCCTTTTCAGTTTGAATTGGGCCTCAACTTGAGCAAACCAGATGTTTGGCTTTTGTGGCCAAAATGCTGGAAGTTTGATGCTTACTTCGCACGTTGAAGGTTGATCCTGCTCACTACTATCTGTACTTCGCAACCGCAAAATAGGCGAAACACCGTTGTCCATTTTTCTAACGTAAGGCGTCACCAGTCTTTCGGGTACCTACTCAGAAGGTTGTGATAAAAATTTCGATATAAAAATATAAAAATGTCGATGATTATTTTTAGTAAATTAGAAAAATGTTAATGACTCCTTGTTTCATGATGAACTAAAACTTTTATTTTTTCACGTTGTTAATAACTTCAAATCGTATGATCGATTAATATTCAAATTGGTTATTAAAAAATAAACTGAAGTTAAAAAACAAAAATAACTTGCGTAGCCCTACAGGGACATAGGGTATATTCGGAATCAGCTCAAAATTTATTTATTTATTACAATTTATGGAAATCGTAATGTAAATTCCAGATTTACATTCCTTTACTAAAACTAAAATACAATCAACCTAAATGAGAACATATTCACACGGAATAGAAATAACAGCAACTATAATAAAGAAAATAAGGAGATAATAATCATAATTCAGTGTATGTATATAATAGATTTATATATGGTTGGGAGGGTTTTCAACTAGTATAAACAACGTCGATCAAAATGAAGATATCCTGAAGAATTGTTTAATTTGTAAAGGTGAAGCGGTAGTTACGTCGAGCATGTGGGATACATCATTGGCTGATCTGAGCATCCTAACAAGAAAGCCGTAGCCTCGGGACACGATTCCGCATGATCGAGACGGCACTCTAAAGTTGACAAGAGCCAATAAGGAGGGAGCATCAAACTCATTTTGGACAATTTTTGACAACGTAATCAAATCATTTTGACGTCGCCTTTGCTCAAGGGCACGGTTAGTTTACTAGACGGTACCTGTCAATCTGAAGGCCACTGGTCCCCTCAGCCACCTTTCACTCGCCCTGTGTATTGCGCTTACACCCTCATTCACGTTTCTAATTTTGTTGGTGAGTGAAGTTTTTAAAAATGGTTTGCCGTGCCATAGCGACTTGTTCGAAAAAAGACGGTGAGAAAAATCCTGGACTCCATTTTCACCGGTTTCCGAAGGATAAGGAGACGAGATCTAAGTGGATTGTGGCGTGAAGCGTGCAGACTTAGACAAAGCTCGGGTATGTTCTACTCATTTTGATCAGAGTGGTTATAAGCGTGATTTGAGAGCTGAGTTACAAAAATTCCTCCGAAATTTGATTTGAAACCGGGCACAGTACCACACCTGCTTTTGGGTGAATCTCCTGCGACAAAAACCATATCGACAGCTTTTCCTTACGATGATCGCAAAAATCGATCTAAAAAACGATCCATTCGCAAGGAAATTCAGGCTGTTCTGAGTTCCGAAATGGAGACCGATTTAAAACTTGTTGAAAATCCATCTGCAATCAAAGTTTACCAAGGAATTGTTATGTTTTACTTCTAATTTTTTGAAAATAATCAAAGTAAATAACTTACGTAGAATTAATGTAATTACCTATCTGTAATTAAATATTTTTATTTCATTCATTATTCTTGAATATTCTCTTTTTTATCCTAGATACCTACCTTGCAAACTCGTTTGCCTCAAAGTAACATTTATATCTGTTCTTTCCTCCGTAGATAAATGAGAAAAAGATGATCTTTCTGTTTTTTTTCTCCATTTAATTTCTAAAAAACCAAATTTTAAACTAGGTATAATACAGAAAATAGCTTTCAATAACAATCTATCGAAGAATAGTTGATGAAATCATCAGTAGAGTTACTTAAAACGCTTGTTTTTTACTGATTCCGTGCGTATTCGAGAGGCTCCCGCAATGGTAAAGGGACCTACGTCATAGGCCAGGAGCCCCCGGCGTTGACAGGTACCGTCTAGTAAAGTAACCGTGCTCAAGGGTGCCCAAATTCAAAATACGTCTCATTCCCTCGGCATCAAACCTCGTCCAGTGCGTCTGTCTTCAGATAAGCAATTCTCAAAAACTTGTTTTGCACTCGCTCAATGGAACGGATGTGAGTGATATATGCTGGACTCCATATTTCCGACGGGAATTCCAGATGACTGCGGACTAAAGAGCAATACAGAACTTTCAAGGGAGCCAAACACCGAAAAGCCCGATAGACGAAACCGAGTCGATGTCCCTTGGATGTCACATCTAAAATGTACTTTGAAAAGGAAAAATCTGATTCAATCGTGACTCCAAGGTCCCTCACCCGATACACTCGCTCCAGAGGTATATCGTTGATCTTGTAATCATAGCAAAACTTTAAAGTTTTGCTGCGTGATAATGACACAATAGAGAGATTTTGTATTTCTCGTATTGGTATTTCTCGTAAACACGAAAACAAGCTGTTAGAGCGAGCATGATGAATGCTAACCTTTTTGCATCGATTTCTCGTAGCGTTTTCGTAAGACCAAGAGAAAGAGAACTCTTATAGAGACGTTAACGTGACTCTTGTAGTGAATCACTGCTCAAAACTCAATTGTCACAGTAGACATTTTCCAAAATATAACCCGAAGTAAGAAACAACGAACCACTTACCTCTACATCCAGGCACGTAGCCAGAGGGGGGGTCCATGGGGTCCGGACCCCCCCCCCCCCCCCCCCCCGAAATTTTTTGATGAATTAAAAAATTATTCATGGTTAGGGTAGTATCTATTATTTCACTAGCACGAACTACCAACAGAGAATATTCGTCTGATGTGAAATTCTTCAGAAATTATTTTTATAATACTCACAGGTTTTGCTAATAGCTCCAATACGTAGAGGTAAGATTCCTGAGATAAGAAGTTAGATATTTCGGTACACGGACATGGGTCATGTATACGACCTTAAAGACAGATCGACGCCTCTAGCACTATACCTGAACGACCCGTGTAAGCCATGCCGAGTAGCAACTCTTCATACCTTTCAGCACTCCACATTTTTATTATGGTGTTCAGAAGCCTTCTGACATCTTCCCCTGAAGGTATTCCTTTCTCTCTCTCTGGAGGACAGTACTACAGAGGAAGAAAATTCTATCCGAATCTCGTATTCCCCCACTTTCACTTCATCAGCAAGGAGTGACACGCCGACCGCTCCCTGAGGTAACTCGTACTGCTTTCCTTGCAGACGCATGGCTCTCTGCTACAGCATGTTCCATCGTAATGTGGTCCAGCCTCCTGGAGAATTTAACATCCTGTCCCAGAAGCCTCTTATGAAATAGTTCTGAATATGATCAGCATTTGGTATTGATATTACCTATACCTTGAGTACCACGGTTGGTATTCAGGTTCGCAATACTTGGATGTCTGGAGCGTATATGTAGAGTGAGTTCTCTTCTTGTAAAGCCTCTAGAACAATGGGGACATTGTGTTGCATTGTCTCTTTGACTATTCACTAAGGTATCATCCATGTTACTGAGCTACGTAATTACGTTGCTCCAACGATATCACAACAATAACAATAATTAAGTTAACATTTTTGGAATGAGTGAATGAGACAGAATTTGGCACTCAACTTCGAAGTAGGAATTTGAAGAAGTATGACTGGTAGTGTGAACCTGTCTGGTACGTTTTCCATCGGTTTTTGGTTTAAAAAAAAAAAAAAAAAAACGCGATCTAACGCTTCGAAAATAGATTTTCTTGCGGAGCGGAAATTCACACAACACATCACCATCCGTTCCGGGATTAGAAAATTCATAAATTTACTTCATGGGATCTTGCAGTCTAGGGGAAATTTATCTATCCTATATGTGCGTCACGGGGTTCTGTATTCCGCCCCCACACTCCTTACAATATCCTACGGGGAGAATATTCCTAGATGTCTTCCTAACTTTTACGTTTCGGGATCCTGCAGTACCTTAGAAATTAATATTAGAAAAGTACCTTAGAAATAAGATGGGTAACGAACGCCTTTCTCATTTGACCATGAAGTCAATCCACTGTCGTTCGCGGCTGATGACTTGCCGGATTTAATTTCTTTAAAAGCAAACAGAAAAGTCACTATAAACATTTTATGATCAACTAAATACCTAAAAATTGAACTTTTGTTGTTGTATAAAGATCAAGATTTATCATGATTGTAAAAAATTTTTTTAACTGTCACCTAAAATCCTTATTATGTACCTACCTATTAAATATTTTTGCCTTATTAAAGATAGTATTTCATCATGTTTGTAAAACATTTCTTCTCCTGTGACTTAAAATTCGTATTTTAAAATTTATTGAAATGGGAAGAGAGCCGATGGGCGAGGGGTGGGGGGGGGGGGGGATCTGGACCCCCTCCAAGGCAAAATCCTGGCTACGTGCCTGTCCACATCATATGAAAATGATTCAGCCGTGAAGAACACGAATGTTTAAAACGCGTACAATGAACCTTGAAACGGAATCTTCAGAATGAAAAAGCTGAAATCTTCGATAAAACATCGAAAGCAAGAACGAAATGCCGCTAATGACTGTCCTGGTTGAGGTGCGGGGGAAAACACGAAATAAAGACAAATACAAAGGTTAAACCAACAACAAAAGACGGCACGGGAAAAATTCAGCCGATTTTGTCGGGTGTGTATGTGTATCCATGCCAACTGCATGATAGTTATTCTAGAGTGTTATCCCGTTCCGAAAAGCGTTTCCACGTTACGAAAACCTCTTCTCGTTTCGGAAAGGCCATTTTCGTATACGAGAAAATGAATACGAGAAGTACAAAAACTCTCTAATGCTACATTTATCCACGTTGATCAAGAGAATGTTTTTTATTTTTTTTTTTTACAGAAGCTGCTGAAGTAGTCGACGTTAGATAATTAATTATTAAAATCACCTAATTAATAAAATTACCTATAAGAAAAGCTAATGAAATAATTTTGTCGACCTGGAATCGGTTTCTGTCCGGCCCACTGCGTCGGCACAGAGCTCCCTAAGCCATAGGGGTCAGGGGAGAGGCTCCAGGTCGCGCTTCCTTCCGCGGCTCCAGAGTCTCGTGTCCTGCGTGTCATCGACGCTGATAAGCGACAGGCGGACGGCCCCCCTGACTTCCGCTCGCCGCCCGCCCCGCCCCCACCGACCCCTTCGCCGCTCTCGCGGCCACCCTCGTCGCCGCCCCCACCGCCCGCTCGAGTACAGCTGATTTCCCCGGCCCCTGAAGGAGGACGCCCAAGAACAACGAAGGCGGTCTTCACAATATCAGTATCCTTGGCGTGTACTTAACACACTCAATCCTGGGGGGTGGCCTCATATGAGGCCAAAGCGACCCTTCCTGTCTGAGGGATAACCTCGTATGAGTCCAAGCTCCCTTTAAACGCACTTGAAAAAAATTTTTGCCGTCAGGGACGGAAGTCACCGTTCTGGTCGCCGCATTGAGTGTGTTAAAGTCTTGATGATAATTTATTAACAAACTGATGAGGCGGCTGGGGGAGGTGGGGCGGGGGCGGTGGTGGGGGAACGTGGGGCATATTAGGAGTGGCGGAGCCGGAGGCAGCTTCCAGTCAACGGCCATCTTCTACCTACTCAGTTGTCCGCCAGTTTTACAGTTTAGTTTCGAACCAACAACAACAAAAGTGATTTTCCGCACACTCGCCGAATCTACTTAAAAGTGTTTCCGTGGGTCACCTGGGATTACATGTTGACGTCATCCGTTCGTTATTTTGTGAAATACATTTAGTGTCATCGTTTACTGTTTTCGTTGCTGCTATGGATCGTACGAACTGAGGTAAGGAAAGTTTTCCATCATTTCAATCCAATTACCCCTCATATTAAATTTCATTAAATTTCAATACTTTAATCATGTGGCAACAATCCAGAATCCGAACGAATTCGGTGAGAAGATACAGCTTCAGGGATTTTTACATCTGTGGCCCTACAAGCTGTTTATTTAACTGTAATACGGTTCACTGATATTATACTCTGGTATACTTCTATGAGATTAGTGTTTGTTACAAATTAAAATACTTCATCGTACTTTTTGAAAGTTTCCTGCTTAAAAATGAATCAAATTGGTGAATTTATCAATATTACGACGAATTATAGTTGAATTCGCAGTACAATACATATTGCTATGACTTCAATAGCAATTTAGTTACATTCTAATAATATAGTCAAGCGATATTAATTTTTCACACGTGTATAAGCTTCCCTTTCACTGGAATTTCAGATAAAATTCACATGTCATTTTATGTTATAACTCCGTCACACACCCAACAGTTATTGAATGGATAAATCAAATTGCAACAGGACTTATCCAACTTAATAAAGTCGAGACGCTGTTTGTATAGGTAGGGTACGTTTTACAATTTTTCTGAGGCAATTTTATGCATTTCGATTTTGAAAACTGGCATTCGAAATATATTTATTCTGAACTAGGTAGTTCTGTCGAACATTATATTGGTTTTATAGTTCTTTAGTTACTTTTATATTGAACCAGGCTTTCTCATGATACTCAATTTCGTTTCGTTCTTCAAGAAATCGCGTCCCTCGTATATAGACAACGTTTAACCTGATAAACATGATCAAAAACAACTTTGATTATCAATAATCGATAATGGAATTTCAATATTTTGGTGTCTACCAATCACATATGGTGATCATTTCCTGAATGAATCCAATTGCGTATAGTGTAATGTAATCAACCATTCATTAACATTTTGTTGAACAATTGATTGGTCTAGTAAGACACAATATAACATCCAAAAGTCATTATGGTCTACTTAATTAAATAATATCAAAATTTAAGATGGTTTTGATGTATCAGTCCCAAAATAATTAATTTATAAAACGAAAAACATATACAGAAAATAAGTAATCTTCAACCGATCAAATTTATTGTTTGGTAGATAGGCCATCAGTTATGAATATAATAATACGAGTATAATACACATCATATATATATTATAATGAACAATTCATTTTCTGGGTACCTCAACATGTACAGTTATAATTTTAAAATTCCCCCTAAAATTATGTATGTATATTTTATCAAACTTATGCATGGTTTAGTACAATTGAAATCGGTGATACAAGAAGTGGGCTCAACAGTTCACACAAGTTTTTCACATCAATAAGTCAATTGTAGTTGCCATAGCTACATTTCGTGTGTAGTTTGAGTAGAGGTTGATGCATATATCTGCTGTTTATTTCGCTTAAATGACCAGAAAGCAAAAGATTGTAGACGTGTAGTCATAATTTTTCATAGTGTACAACACAATTTTTCTATACTTGGTGAAAATAACCGAGGTTTCAAAATTCGTGTGAAAGGCTTTTTATATCTTACCACGAAACCGGGAGAAAATATGGATTGAAATTTTGGTTGACTGGAAATGAAGATCGCCTCGGTTATATTTCAATTACATCCTGTTGTTGCAAGTGGTACAGATACGCGATGGAGTTTAACGGAGTGTATTCCCCAATCACGTCCACTGTCTTGTGGGTGGTACTTCCCGTTTATATGCTATCTTAAACCTATATTGGAATTCTCCGGAATTGGTCTACTCAAAACCCTGCTTCCTTCTACCAGAAATTATGAACTATGATGTTGGTGATTGATTCTGTTTCGATTTGTACTACGCAGTACCATGACTGTGCTAAGCCCGACAGAAACATGCGATCATTTTCACGTGCTCCCGATCAAACAGTGAAAATCGGTACGTGAACATTCGTACTTAGCTGTTTTTGACTTTGATTAAGGTTACTTATGCCTTATACATTGGTACAGCTTTTATATCCCTGGCATTATTCTAATATTCGTGAAGGAAAATCATTGTTGAACGTTTCCTCCAAAAATAAAATATAACATAAAAATTGGTGGTTTAAAGTTGAATTGGTTCGACTTCAAAGTGGTGTTACCGCGCTCTAGTTTCAAGAACTTGGGGCTCTAGTTTCAAGAGATTGGGACCTCCAGTTTCATTTCTAAGTTTGATGTTTCAGTATGATTAAAAGGATGGTTCAGATGTCGATTACATAATGCTGCGTAGTTTTTGATGAACTAATGGAGATCACTGCATACACACATTCGTTGCAAGACTTGTGTACTGAGGGTCATTTGCCAATTACAAATCGCTTCGTTTTCATAAAGTGAGGATACCCTCCCATACGAGTCTCATCGTATGATCACCCAATTCCACTAACAAGCTCAATAGAGGATATCGCAGTTACCCATCCGCTCTCTATATTTATGCTGCGACCCCTCCATTTTATTTGGCGAGCTCCCCCCCTTCTATTTGGTTCGTTTCTCCTCCACCTGAGCCGCTGATACCGGGATTTCGCTCCCTGTGGTGTACTGGAGATCGGCCTATGAAAAGCCTTTTTGCCCCACCACCGCCAATCAGGAGCTCACTTACACCCCTCCACGTCCAACAGGATCCCAGAGCCAGCTGTCAGGCAGCTTGGGCTACCTATCATTCACACTTCTGAGTGATCTTCCTGCCCCCTCCCTGATATAGGTATAGTTTATATGTGCGAATGTGTCCGGGGGGGACACCTTCCCAGGCTAACTATCCCTCATATCCGGCGCGCACCTCTCCACCCAGCAGTCCCTGATAGCCATTACCCCTACCACGACCCATGAAACCCCCTCCTTGAAACCATTCGAGACAGACGATCGTTTGTGATGCACAGCACACAAGTTCACCCAACACCTGCAGAGTTCATCAAAGGTATTTCATCTAAATCGCATGTATTTTTCTACAACACCTCACAAACCAACCAAATATTTCGTGAAGCATAAGTTTGTTATACCAGCCAACTTCTCCAGTCTCTTGAGAACTGGCACCAATGTAGCTACACCCCAAGTGTTTCGCTCCATATTTCATAAGCACTATAAAAACTGAGGAAAACCAAAATTGCACACATTATTCCATAATCCAGTTCAGGGTTTTGTTTCATCACATCGATTGCCAAAGGTATGGCCTGCAAACATAGCAGACGTCAACTCGACAATATAGGCTCACTGTTGCTTCCCACTCATGGATTGTACTCGTTGTTGGATCCGTAGTGGTTTCATACCTCCATCAAATTATTACAGAACTCGGAGGAGTTTTGGAGTTCAAAGTTCATTCAGCCCATATGTTTATGAATGAGTAAGTTCGCCAACACTTATGGCGATGCGAAGTTGTTACTCTCCATAGTTCATCCTTCTGAACTATGAACTCAGGTAACGGTGATTTCCAGCAAAATTCCAACATTACACAATTCAAAAAGCTAGACGGTTTCATCTAAATACCCCAATATAGTGTACACAATACTAAATATGGACCCATTCCAAAACCATTAGTATGAATTAATAAGAATCAATGAAGTGATGAAGAGGAATACGTTCTGGAACTGCATTAAACAATTCCACTTTTAGCGTTGAATCCCTCCACCCCGTGAGCAAAAGAGGCATTTCAATGTTGAAAATTTGAAAACATTCAGAATTGATGAGAGAAAAGAGAAAAATGCTTCAGAAAACTATTTTCCGGGCGGGTGGAGGTTCAATCAACTCCACTGGTTTGGACAAGTCATACGCGATACTCTTTAGGTAGGTGGGGTGGTCATATTGTCCAATACCTCCCATAAACTGCTCAGATATTAAAAGAAGTCATTAGAGTTTTTTTTTTCAATATACGAGTATATTGTAAGTATACAATCCATACTATTACAGAGAAAAATTATATTTAAATAGTCATATTTCTTTAAAAACGCTGTGGAATGCCTCAAAACATCTTTCACAGTGAAAACCCTCAAACAATTCTTTCAGACTAAAACACCAATTGCACCCATGTAAATTCAATACGTGTTAAGAAGAGTGACACATCTAAAAATTTATAAAGTGCATTCATTATAAACACGATCTCATAGCTAAGAATAGCGCTATGCTTGATCGCACCATGGTCGTACGGCCAGTTGAATTGATGTATACTTACGGAGAAAATTTTTGGATTGGGAAATGGAACAATATAAGAGTTATGATTCGGGTAGTGTAATAATCATATTTATTGAAAAACGAAGTGAGTGGTGAGTGAGTGTTATTTCAACTGGTCCTGTATTTGTCTGTATCTGTCTTTCGGTCTGTCTGTTCCGCGCTTTAGCGTGAGCTACCGACTTGATGGTAGGTAGCCTCCTTAGACACCCTGAACATATTGTACAGTCATAGTGGTGACTGTCCGAAACGACGTGGCGAAGGTATCGTCGACGATATTGACGAAGCACCTCAGAAAAACGTTTTTGGTGTGGAATTCGTTCGTTTTTGACGTGTCGAATCGATTGAGACATTTTTCAGAGCAATCCGATTCGATGCAACGACCATATTGTCGTCAACCATCGTCAGCGATATCGAACGACAAACCCCAAAAATATTTTTTGGTTCCTACAACATCAAATGTAGAAAGTAGACTCTATTTTTTTCAATCTTCGTGAGGAACCCGGTCAGGGGATCCGCTAGTTTTAAATAGTTGTGCCCGTAATGATGACCAATGAGCGGGGTTTATATGAACAATGCGTGTGAGTTACGGCGAGGAGATACATATCATACTAATAACAACAACCTGTGACAATCTAATGATAGTTGTGATTACAATTATGCTGTATTTCCTAGAAAATCCAAGTATTTATTCTTACTGCCAGGATAGGGGTAAATGACTCTGACACAGAATTTATATATATATATATTGAATAAACTTCGATAGAATTCAAATAGATACCGCAGGGGATTTCAGAGTGTGTGATAGCAATGGTTAGGGAATGGTATTAGGCAATAATATTTATAGGATAATAAATTGCTACACGCACAACAAAGAAGAGCTTTGACTCACTGTGACGGCTGGTTGTTGGTTAAACTCAAATGAGGGAGCCAGCAGTGCCGTCGAGTGACACTACTCCTGTTAACCTGAACGGTTCTTGGTAACAGTTAGTTAGACTGTTACAAACTTGGCACCCTTTCACAAAAAAATAAAATAAATAAATAAATTAAAAGACCAGTTCATGTTCGAAAAGATTAAGAAATTAATGGAGATTCCAGCTCATCGTCTTTCACCAGAGCACTTTACGAGTTTAAACTCCAACGAATAAAAAATCCCAAAATACGGCCAGTTATACCTACTTAGTACCTGTTGGTGATGACAATATAGCTGCATAGCTTTTGTGAGCAATTGTTATTCCTACTTACTAGAATTTACACTTTTATGGACCAGTTTCATCCCTAAAAACACGTACAATTGAGCATACCAAATAAACTTGAAATGTGTGAAACTCGGTTATAATGGAATTGGAGAAACCGACCCCAAACTCGTAGGTTCCTATAGTAACTCGGTTATAAAAACTGGTCTAAAAATAAATTCGTGCGAGTAAACATTTAAAATAAATCATAATTGTTTGAAAACTAGTGTACCAATATTGTTGATATAGTAAGTATCACTCCAGAAAGTTGGCAAATATTCAACAACCCTCGTTCCTCAACATTAATTATTACTATATAAATAATTACTAATAATTAATTATTACTATACGTTGTATAATAGAACAATACAACGAGCTCGGTGACGTAATTGAAGTAGAAACAGCCTCATTACATACACTACCATCAAGCAGCCAAGCATAAGAGTAAGAGGAAAATTATGTATTTCAGGTGATGATAAAGATGGTGGCACATTATGATAGGATGATAAATAGTATGCCCTTAAGTCCCAACAATATTGATTAGAAATTATACAAAATTCCCAATTACGTGCACAAATGTCTGAAATATGTTATTATTTGGTAATTAAAGTGGTGGTTGTGTTGTGGCGGATTTATAGACCCGGCTTCAAACAGTCCAACTTTTTAATGGACAGTTTGCTCTAAACTCCATCAAGGGGGCGCCGGATGGTATAAATGAGGGTTTTTTTTTACTTTTTTGGGTCAATATTGGACCGATTTTGATGATTCTTGCGGAAATCAACTGGTTTTAAAATTCTTCATAGAATTGAGGCTCTAAAATTTTCAAATTCCAACACTCTCAAATTTAGATACCATTTAACAATATTACTTGCAAGCAAATATCGAGGTTTGTTTTCCTTTCGAAAATAGAACAAATGATGCAAGAAACATTGAAATCGGTCAATTATTGGCTGAGAAAAGTTAAATAAACCGTTTGGTTGTATTTTGAATCTGGAGGGAGCTTTGAGCAGTTTTCTAGATTGGACAGAGTTCGCGCGTCTACCGCTAGGTATCGCTGCATTCGAGTCACTCACCTTTCACGCTCTTTTGGTAGGAAAGGCGCCAGTGGGTCTACTTTTGGAGACTTTATGGCGCCTCCGTTATTCTAAACGAGCTTTGGGTTGGTGAAAGATGCCAAGGTTCGATCCTCGAGATTATTTTTAGTGGAGTTTGGCTAAATTCCGTTACATAAGTTTTTGGTGAAAGTGGCCCTTAGAGCCTTAAATATAGATAGAATAAAACTTAAATGGGATATGATATATGGACAAAACGATGGAACCCTAACTCAGGGCATGGAAACCAAATTTTACACACTGGTCTCCCCAACTGCAACACCAACGGTTTCTCATCTAAATCACATCGTGATAGACTGATTTCTTTGACATTCAAACATAAATTTTCAATATCTAAGAGCCATTGTGTCTGCAATTATTATCCACTGGAAACCCCAAGAATTGAAGCGAAGTGAGATGGAATTCAGTCAAAATTAGTGGCTTGTATAGAGGCGTTAGCTTCTCGTGGTATGCGGATGCGGAGTAATGGACGATGCATCTGGTAATTATAGGCGGTGGAGGAGACGTGGAAGAATGAACTGAGGCGTGTGGCATAGAATGGCACGTTGAGATTAACCTTAGCAAGGAGATACGGACAATCCAAGATACCATATACCAACTCGTTGTAGAAAATTAGGTCCGCCATCAACCTACGGTCCTCTCTAACGTTGGGAGGCCACAAATCAATGAGAGCTGAGCATAAGCAATTTTATCAGCTGGTATTTTTAATTTAAAGGCGATATATCGAAGAAATTCCCGCTGCACTCTCTCCAAGCAAACCATATATACCCCATAAAACGGAGACCATACCGGGCTAGCATAATTCATGATGGGGCGAACAAGAGATTTATATAGGATTACATTAGGTTCCACAGGAGTGAAATCACGGGTACATCTCTTCAAAAAACCTTATGTTTTGAGTGCCTTCGATGAAACTGCGCTTACATGATTTTTAAAAGAGATTTTTATCCAGAAGAACCCCAAGGTCCCTAGTTAGATCCAGCCTGACAAGAAGCGTGCCATTAATGAAATAAAGATGGTTAATTAGCTGTTCAGATCTTGTGTTGGAAGCAACCGTACATTTCTCAGGGCTATGTGTATTAGGTATGTCTGGGGCTTTGTAGTTAATACGTTAATACCTATTCGTTCACTTTTACTTGGTCATTTTCGTGCGAATTGGGTTCTACCCGAATTTTTTATAAATACGTAAATTACAGTCGAGCTGTTTCTGAGTTCGAGAGTTTTACCGCCATTAGTTTATCCCCATTTAGCTACAGGAATGCAAAACAGAGTGAAGAAAAATGCGTAGTATCAAGAAAAAAAAAATGCCCCTGGAAATTTAGGAATTGTTAATGGGCTTGGAATAGGGAATGATTAAATTAATCCATGTGGGGCACAAACGTTTCTGAGAGAGTTGAAGAATGTGAGGGTCCCCTCTGGCATTCGGAATTCAAACGTTGAAGTGAGCAGTAATTATGCGCAGCTTCCCGACCCCTGAAAACCTTTGATGACCGTTGATTCGTGAAATGGTCTCCTCCTTCAAAACGACTTCCTGTAACCTCGTGAATTGTTCAGATTATGCAGCGAGCATAAGTATTCGTTTTAAGCCCTTGATCAAGATGCATGAATACACAATCCATACTATGAATACTTTCCATGCAGATGGAAATATGAATTAATTTGTTGATTTGGGTGGATACTATGATGCTTGGAAGACTATTGCTGTTGAAGTACGGGAATGCTATCTCATGGAATGTTTCGTTTCAGTCATACAGTCTACATCAGTGATTCTTAACCTTTTCTAATTGAGCATTCCATATCAATTCCAACATGATCAAATCGTCAGTAGCTCCTTCGCTTGCGCAAATGTGAAATCCTCTAAAAGTTTTCCTCAGTTTTTATTCGGTTTTGATGAAATTTTCAGATAATGTGCGGATTAGGCATTAGTTAGTTTCTTATTAGTTGTATTGCTCTCAAATCATTACTTCATAAGGCGCATGCGCCTACGTAAATTATTTCCAGCATCATTTTCTCGTTTCCTAATTAGTTTTGATTCACTGTTTTCCACTATGGAATTTTTCAAGATAATTTAATTTATTTCAAAGGCCTTACATTCATATTACGGATACGAGGGAGCTATGTGCCACAGCCAACTTGGCAGTCTTTATTTATGCACAAAATATTTAATTAAAAGAAAATTAATATCATCAGTGAATAAACACAGTGGGAGGTCAGCCTGGTGCTCGAGAGCCAGTTTCTTGAGGTCACCCTCCATATTGGTAAGATTGAAGCGTGAATCTCCTCTTTTCTCGATATCAGGTCGGTTTCTCTATTTGTAAATGAGATCCATCACCACACTGAATTCACTCTCAATGAGTTAGGAGGAGGGGAAAGAAATTAAGAATCAAGGGTAGAAGCGAGCGATGTTCTCTCGATGCCCAAATTCCGCAAACCCGTCCTAATCCTGGAAGGTGGATTTCAGCATCTCGCTAGTTGATTGTTCAATAAGTTCTTCTTCAATCTTAACCGCTGATTTATGAATATGAGCAATAGGGTTCATTACCCATTGAGGAATTCGATAAAATATCCTCAAAGCTTTCCAAAATATCCTTTGCTACTCCAAGTGTTTACAGTAAACTTGAGTATCACCATAGGTTAAAGGTTTACTGACCTTGGTTATATGAAGTCCCCAACAAGATTGGAAATTGGTTGAACTTGTTGTGGCCAAAGTTCTGCTTCCACCAAGTGAATTTAGTAGTCGACAGACTACGATAAGCGAGGTCTAAAGTATGAAAAGTGACACTCATAATTGTGACACACCAATGTTTTACAGACTACCAGATCCCTGGAATCTGGCACACTGCCTCTTGGGGACCTACGGAGGTAATCGCGAGGAAGCAAGATCAGCTGGGTCTTCTTTTCGTTTTATTCTGCGCTTAAGAATAAAAGTGCGAAATATCTGCATGTTGGTTTTTTTCCTTTACATAATCCGTTTTAGATTAAACCTGTCAACGAATCTGTCAACAGACTACGAAGTCTTTGGATTTTTTGGGAAAGCACAAATAACAGATTATGTTGCAATCAAATTGACTTCATACCCTTGACGTTGCAAATTCATTCCGTTGAATTCAGCAAATAAATCAGTCAAGTAAGCAATATCATTTCTGAATTGTCGGATTGTCGCAATTTGTCTTTCAGACGTACATCTTTCTCTTCAAGAAACTTCAGCACTGAATCAAGGAGATTCCAGAACCTGTTGAGGCAAGCGCCTTGGGAGAGCCCGCAAACCTCAGTATGTAGGAGCAAGCAATTGAACTCTTCGTCGTTGTCTTTGCACAGTTCCATCAGTCTCTCATATACCATCCTTTCATTATGCTGTTTGATTTGCTCCAAGCTGCTGTGTTTGTTCTTCTCGTCCCTTTTTTAGCATGCTTGTATATACGCCCATACCACCCAAAACAAGCCTGCCGCCCATCAATACCTGTTCACCGCCCCCCAGGGAGTGCTATCGCTCCCGTTGAGAACCACTGGTCTACATTCTAATCTCATGATTTTTATTAAACTTCTGATGCTAATCAACATGTTCTTATTGCCGTTCAACCGATTTATTATATATTTAAAAAATTAGTAACGAATAGAATGAAATCACTATCAAGGAAAGGAAGTCACACCCCTAAGCTCTCATAGAGCCAGCTGAAATCTTTATCGTTTCGTCCCCGCAATCAGTTAGTGAATAAAATGCTCGAATAACATTTATACATATTATATTCTCCTTTAAATCAGTTGGATAGATTTCTTCACAACGTGGGAAATCACAACGGAGAGCAAGGGGCCAGGTTCCACCAAAATATAAGACCATTAAGACTTCATACGCTAGTACATAACTGTTGTACCTTTAGAATGCCGAACCGAACACTGGAAAGAAAAAGTAAGAATAATCCTAACAAAAACATGTGTGACGTTCTGGAGGAAGTTGGGTGTGTGGTTCTTAATGGAAGATCGGTGGGAGACAGAGAAGGTGAATACACATTTACGTCACACCTAGGACGTAGCTGTCCCGATCATGTATGGGTAGATTTTGATTTAATTGAGGATATATTCGATTTTGAAATTTTAGATATAGGTAGCAGCTCTGACCATTACGTTTGTTTGACGAAGTTTACGAATTTTTTTGTTGAATTTTTACCTCCGAGCAATGAAAGTACATTATTTTTCAGTGACAAATTTTTCTGGTCAGCAGATAGAGCCATAGACTTTGTTAAGGCCTTATCCAAGTACACCCCGAGTCAAACGATTGTTGAACCGATCTCTATGTATGAACACCTGATTTCGACTATTTATCAAGCCGGCAAAGATGCTAATTTACTCAAGTCCAGTAAAGTCAAAAAAATAAATCGGGCAAATCAACCATGGTTTGATAACGAATGCCGTACTGCTAGGTGGAGAATGAAATCCGCACATCGAAAAGCGAAACGGAAAGGTTTTAACTCTCCTCAACTGACAAATTATCTTGAGCTGAAAAATACTTACCGTAAACTTCTGAAAAAGAAAGAAGCTTCGTTTTATGGTTCGCTTAGACAAGCTTTTGGTAATGTGAAAAATTCCCAGGAGTTTTGGGGTGTGGTTAGGAGGTTCAGGAAAAAAGGGTTCCGGATTTGCAAACTGGATGTACGTAGGGTTGAAGAATTTTACTCGCAGCTATATTGTCCTCTTGAGGACAATCAACAACTTGACTCTCTAAATTTTATAGGTACCCACGACCCTATCCTAGATGACCCAATTTCCATGGAAGAACTTAGGCGGGCTTTAGCATCTTTTGGGAATAATAAAACCCCTGGAGTTGACGGCATAGTATATGAGTTTTTTCAAAACTTGACCTTGCCTTGGCTCGAATTCCTACTCCTAATATTTAACAGAATACTCCACCTAGGATGTTTCCCTCCCGCGATTGCAAAAATAAGAACATTCCTGCTTTTTAAAAAGGGCGATGCAGATGACCCGAGCAACTATAGAGGAATTTCTCTCATTAATACCATTCTTAAAATTTTTAATCAAATTTTACTTAATCGTTTGTTAACTTTTGTCGATAACAACCATCTAATTCCCGATAGCCAGAATGGCTTTAGGAAGGGAAGGGGCTGTCAAGACAATATTTTTATTCTATCAAGTATAATTAATATCAGCACAAGACTCCCGAGAAGTAAAGCTTTCGTAGCGTTCATTGACTTTAGTCGAGCTTTTGACAGCTTGGACCACAGCATCCTCTGGCGAAAACTGTATGATAAGAATGTGAGTGCTAAATTTATCAATCTGTTGAATTCTTTGTATAAAACGGCATCATTTAAAGTTAGTGTTAACGACCGAGAAACAAGCTCATTTAGAATCACTGAGGGTATCTTACAAGGAGATGTGCTATTTCCCATAATTTTCTCCTTGTTTGTTGCTGACTTGGATAATTACATGGTTGGAAAAGGGCTTCGGGGTCTTAATGTTGATGGTACAAGGGATATTATTTCATTGATGTACGCAGACGACTTAGTCTTGATGACATATTCTTATGTGGAAATGAAAAATATCCTTAGGGCTTTGAATGATTACTGCATCTCAAATAGATTGATGATAAACCCTAAGAAGAGTAACATCATAGTTTTTCGGAGGAGAGGTCCTATCCCTAAGCACTACGAATTCTTCTGTGGTTGTGATAAAATCGATGTGGTAAAATCATACTGCTATCTGGGAGTGACTTTTCAAAGTACAGGTCTATTTACTGAAAATGCATCAAACTCAATCAAGAAAGGCAAAGCTGCCACCCAAGCCTTGTTGCCACTTGTATACCGAACTAGGGGTGGACCTATGAGTTCCTGGCTGAGAGTTTTCGAGGCAGTTTCCTTATCTACATCATTATATGCAGCCGAAATCTGGGGTCTCCCATACACTGAGGAATTGGAACGAGTTCAAGTAAGGGCAGTAAAGTCAGTGTTGTTTTTAGCAACCAATACACCTGACTCTTTTGTTAGGGCGGAATCGGGAACAACACACTGTAAATGGCGTGTGATGAAGATGGCTCTCACATGGTGGGAAAAACTGTGTAAGATGGAAAATGATAGGCTACCCAGAATGTGCTTTAATCGCTTGTTAGCTCTAGCAAGTTCAGAATCGGATGCGAGGTATAATTGGGCTCTTCAATTAAAAAACTTTTTTGTGGAGGTAGGTAGGGAAACTTTATGGTTAAACCAAGATTACGAGGCTTTCAGGCGGGAACGTACAGCGATTCTCGACCAATATTTGGATATTTGTTGGAAGAAAGAGGCTAACCGCATTGAAAACTCATCTTTCAATGATTATTATCCATCAATTTGCTCTTTGGGTTTCCCTGCTCCTTACCTGGAGATGGACCTGAGCATTTTGATGAAGAGGGTTATGGCTCAGATTAGGTTGAACAATAATAGTAGAGCCAAATTAAGTATTCCTAAATTCACAGTGCACTTGGATGGTTCTCAAGAGTGCCCATGTTGTAACTGGGGGGAAATGGACACGCTCCTTCATTTTTTATGTCAATGCCCAATCTATAGGGGGGCACGTAGGGAGCTCTGCTCTGACGAGTTAATGTCAAGAGACCAATTTATTCAATTTTTAACTACTACGGACACAAAGGAGATAAAAAAAATATTTAGCTTTATTGTAACGGCGATAAAAACGCGAATTTTCTTCTTAAACGAAGGGTTTTTACGTTAATTTTACATTAGCTATTCACGGAAATATGTTCAAACAATTTATGTATCCATTATGTTAATCATGTAAATCAGAATAATATTTCTTCATTAAATACCAACATGTTGTAATAATAACATTTTCAATTATAATATCCGTAGTAATCATGTAATTAATATTTTTTGTTTTTATTCTCTAGAATATGCTTAATTCATTTCTCTATCTCACTTTTCATATAAATTGCTAGCAGACTGTTTATTTCTTAATGTAAAATTGCCTGTTTTATGTCAACCTTGTGATACCCATCCGGGTTTTTTACACAAATAAACATTCATTCATTCATTCAAACATTTTTGAGCGCAATTTTTTTTTTTTTTTTTTTCCTTTTCGTTGTTCACTGTGTTTTGTGAGAAAATAAATCTTGATTCGGCCCACAATAATCTTGAAAATTGCTCAAGACACCCAATTTTGTTCTATTATTGGTTTGCTGCCAAGACTGTACAAACACTTTTATGTGCAGAATTCTATACTTTTTGAATCTTAGTTTCAAAATAAATTGCCAAAATTACTTCTTTTATGCATATTTTTATTTGGGTATAAACGTAAATATAAGACACGTATAATTTTACTTCAAATTTGTTTTAGTTTCTAAGAAAACACGGAAAAATATTGTGATTGAACTAAAAACAACAGATTTCTGGAAATAAAGAACGATGAATAAAAAAAATTTTATGAACTAGATATAATCCAAAAATACTCGGTAGCGCCAAAATCCTATTCAACACTCAGTTGGCCAATAGTACCATTTGACGAATCTTTGTAGATTTTGTAGACTGCAGTTTGGTTTCCAGTATTTGGATGAACAATCTTGAGACTTCTACTCAATTATTTTCACTGATTTGGACTCTGCTTGCCCCTGATCATCAATATGCAGACGTTCCGTTTTGTCAGGTGTTTAATTGAGTTCCCATAAGCTATATGGTCACTGCAAATATGTGACATATTTTGATGGGATTTGGCAGCATTTACCAGACACTCATCATCATGAAATTTAGAGAAATTACTCATCGATTGTCATTAGGAGGTTATAAGGGAGGTTTTATTATGATGCGATTAGGAATTCCTGAAATTAAGCAAAGGTTTCTTGGGACGTTAAAATGGAGCTGAGTAAAAAGCACCAGTTTTGAAAAGTAACATTGAATTCTCAAGACTTCAATGATTCATTATCGACTACACTTTCTTTGGACCGAAATTATCGGCTTTCGCAAAATTAAAGTTTAATTACGCTCGAGATTTGTCAGTTGTCACCTGTATCCGTGGAGGATGTGTATTCTGTTGTACTGATTCCGAAGGAAACAAATTCATACGAATTTTTGGCATTGATACAAGATTCTTGAAGTCTGTGTCACCTCGTATCATTAAACCTATTGCGTGCCCATAAATTGATATTTCTCAGAAAGCTCATTTCCTTCTTATCTCAATACATCGCATATAAATCTCTTCCCAAGATAGGAAAACGGCCAGCTTTGCGAGGGTTTATAAAGACTGTTTATAAAGACTCTGGTTTTAGAGAAATTGATTAGCACACGAAAAACAAAGCAATCATAGACATCAGGCAGTTTGGTTCCTGTAAGAGAAAAGGTACAGCTGCCTACTTTATAATGATAGCTCTTCAAGCCTTGGAGGATAAAGAGTAACGCTTCATCTTCACGATCTCTGGAAAGAGTTCGATGTTTTTCCGCACAGACTCATGGTACTGAACTTAGCTTGATATTATTACGAAAAACTGCCGTTATTTCTCGATAGCATCTTCAGAAGTTGGAGTCGAGTTGTAACGTACGAGAATATTGAAGCAGTGTCTTCGAAGATCGAGATGCACATGTTTATAGGAGGTGTAAAGCAGAGATCAATTTTAGAGCCTTGCAGCTTCCCCCTGATCATCGATGGCCTGCTTCACCAATCACATGATAATGGCAATACGAAAGGATCACATTTTGAGCTCGTTCAGGCCTCTCTATGATTTTAGAACTTTCGTAGAGATTTGTTTCTTTATCGTCACCTATTTTCATACATTTTGTAACACGTCTTTCATGATGACCTCTCCGAATCCCTGTAAACAACATATTGCTTTCTTTTTTTCGGTCCCACGTACAAAGCTGGATTTCCAAAACAATGAGCAACATTTCAGAACTTCGGTACCTATCTCAAATCTCAAGATTCGTGTACCGAAAGTTCAAAAACCGTTGTTTCAAGAAAAATTACTTAATGTGCGCAGTCATGGCGTGTCCGCATCAAAAAAAGACTTGTATCAGTATCTATGGATATTTTACAATTAATCTTCTATATAATTACTACTCTATGATGCAGAAGAGCTTTCAATGATGTTACACACGTTCCTTCACGTTTTACGAGATGTCACGCAAATAGTATGCCCACAGCTGTTCCGTGTTCAACAGCAGACAGAAGCGACGCGCACTTCCAAGATAATTTTTTAGTGTTACCCTAGGTATAACTAAGTATCGAATGTTTTATTCTAGAATATATAGAATAGGATATACATTCCAATAGGTTAAAAAAATGCATACAGTTGTTTACTGCCCTAGGTATCATTCTATATTGAAGAGGTTAATTTATCCGTACATCCACTTCCCAAGAGCATTCAATTCTAAACAAAATCCTTTCTGATGTTGTCTCAGAGCTTGATAAATGTATAGATATTGCAGTAAAATACGAATCAACCTATTTTAATCTTTATATTATCGTGGCACCAACGGAGAGAGTATCTGAGGAGAATATTCAGCCAACATCCATCCCAACAAGGTGTTTCGGTTCTCCAACTCACAATAAACTTCAATGGTTTCAGCTGTGCCATTTCCAACTAAATTAGTGGATATCACAACATCAATTCACTAGGTAGCACTAATCCGACATTTTACGCAACGTTTGAGGCTAGGCACTAAAGTATCATGACTGTTAGCATTGCAGAAAGCCTAATGTTGGCGGATTTAAAATATATTGTTTTGATATTTAAAAAAAAAATATATTCCCAAGTGATTTTCTATACGTCAAATGCGCGAGTATTTGGCAGTACGTAAACTACTACACCAAGTACGGAACGTAAATGATTGTTCGTGATGATTTTTCAAATATCCTCCTAATTGCATATGCTGAACTGCCCGTATATTGGGGGTCGCTCTAAAGAATAAAACGTTTCCTATGCATTAGAATGTTTACTAAGCTATTGTAGCTGCGTGCGAGCGGAAATTGCAATTCGCGAAATTAATTTGACTCCCGAGAAATATACGACATTAAGAGAGTGTGTTCCACCTCTGAACCAATAATACGGACATACCCTAGTCCTGTTGGCCGGAACGTACCGTAGCTCTAATCGCCGGTTTTTTCCGTAGCGCTACCTAACAACCTAGTAGCCGGACCACATTGGGCACCATGGTTCTAAACTTACTCTGGACTGCGTTGGCACCGTAGGTATTTTTTTAATTAAGAATGTACAAATATGAATAAGCACTGAATAACTAAAACTGGAACTACCATTATATTATACCACCAATGATATAGAAAAGAAATACTCTTGCAAACTGGAGGAGTTAGGTTTGGTAAGAGAGAAGCCTATTTATTGATTGAGTTTGAACAGTGGAAGAAAATAGGTAGTAATTTCAGGAGAAAGTTTGAGATTAGATTTTGAAAATTTATTCCGTTCTGAGTGAGAAAATCTTTGTCTGCCATCACGAAATTGGTGGAATACAAAATTGCGGCCGCACAAATATGGCTTAATTTGCCCATCTTAAAACTTTCCTCTAATAATTTCTAAACCAACCATCCAACAGAAATTTTTAAACGTAGCAAAGTCGTAGAGCATAAAAATACTCGTACAAAGCGATCCGACCCAATACCTATGAATTATCCCCCAAAATAAGCGAATTAAAAAATTGAAAATGAGGATCATTTTGGGTCAGTCCTCTTTTCCCCCGTCACGATTTTCGCCCTTTAAAATCACCTAGTGGCCTTAATATTGGTCTGATTTAAGTCTGTTAAACTTCATTCGATTCCAGATTAAATACATTCCAAAGTTCATAAAGAGCAAGTTTTAGCAGTTTTGGCCCATTGACTTACGCAGAAACGGCTTTTTACTTTGTACTTTAATGGGAAAGGGTCTCAGTTAACACTTGCTTCATATGAACTTTGTAATGTATTGAACGCTGAATCGAACGAAGTTTAGTAGTCCTGAATCAGACCAATATTAAGGCCGCCAGGTGATTTTGAAGGGCAAAAGTCTAGACGGAAGGAGGAGAGGACTGACCCAACATTAGCCCGATTTTCAATTGTTTGTAATTCGCTTATTTTGGGAGGGAATTCATTGGTTTTGGGTCGTGTCGCTTTGTATTTTTACGTTCTACAACTTTGCTACGTGTACAAATTTCTGTAGGATTAATGGTTTAGGAATTATTGGAGAAAAACTTTAAGAGCGGCAAATTAAGCCCTCTTAATGAGGATGAAATTTTGTATTCCGCCAATTTCGAGGTGGCAGACAACGATTTTTTCACTTGGAATGGACTCTACTCTCAAAATCTAATCTCAACCCTTCCCTTAAATGACTACCTATTTTCGGCCTTGGTTCCTGGACTATACTATATATTACATTTTTCCCTACAGGCAGGTTGTCCTAAACTGTGGAGTTACTCTCCTAACTCTAACGCTTAGCTTTGCTCCTAAGGCTCATATGATGAATTCATTTTGAGAGAACTACATTTTGCAGATGGGGCACGACAGCTATCATGACAGGATAATGAGCGACAACCTGCCGATCCAAGTGTTGCGAAATCGCTCATAAATTCTTCTCATTTTTTTTTTCAGGAAAGCTGAGGGCAGCAATACGCCAAGATTCTCCCACTCATTTCGAGTCTTTGGGATTGATCGGATAGCAAGTGAGTATATTTTAATTTACGGGGCAGATGCATTGAGCACATTCCTGGTTCATCAAAAACTCAAGATGGATTCCATTCTGAGAGTCACTAAAAATGACATACACACAACATACATTAACCAACCAACAAATTAGGAATTACCTCTCATTTTCTGCCTAGCTTTCTTTCAATAATAAATTGTTCTAAACAGCCTTCAATCAGAAAATTAAAATTTTTTATCCCTACACAGTTTTTGGATTATTTATTTATTTTTTTTATTTTTTTATTTTTTATTTTTTTCAATGATAAACATTTCTAATCGACCAAGTAAACTCCCCCCCCCCCCCTCCTAAGATACGTAGAATCCAAAAATCGAAAGGGGGGGGGGGGGTGTCTGTCCGTACGCCGCCGTCCACCGTCTGGAGCTTTTCTCTGAAACTGCTGGACTGAACTTTATGAAATTTGGCTCAAACATCGGTCAGGGATGTGCCAGTAACATCGGTTTCAATTTCGCTCAGCCCTAAAGGGTAGAACTTGTTCAGAAATATTTAAAAAAATCGAGATCCTCGAAAAGTTTCCAAATAAAAGGGTATTTTCTGTTTAATTTATGGACAAAAATGTTCAATAAATCGAATGAGACCGTCTGGATTGCTTTACGTTCATTTTTCATAATAAAGGGAATAAGGGAGTATATTGAGTGCTGTCCTATTTGTCAGATGATGCTGTATCTTCATTGAAGGTTTGGTAGCCCAGTGAAAGAGTAGGTGCAGATGAACAGCTCTAACCTGGCACTTGGGACTGGCGAGTCCGAGAGGGGAGGGGGCGGAAAACACTACTATGCCTAATCCCAAAACATCATTACGGCCGGCCAACGTCCACTCAAGCGCGGCTAATAAGGTCTATGAAAATACGAGTTTGGGGGTGGTTTCCACGTATTTTTCAACGCTGAATCGATTCTTAACACTTCCAGATTCACATAGTTATATCTGAGGTTTACACTTTAACTAACAAGTTTTACCCTCAAAAACAATTGAATGTGAGCATAACAAACAAACTGAAAATTCGTTAGCTAAAGTGTAAAACGCGCTAATAACTGAGTTGGGGAGATCTGCAAATGTCACCATTCGATTCAGCATTAAAAATACGTAGAAATCGGCCCCAAACTCGTATTTTCAAACAGGGTCATTTTTCATGAAAACCTTTGATTTCATTGAAAAAAATCCATGTTTTTCGACTTTAAAACATAATTTCTCCCCTAATTAGCTGAGTAAAAGTAAAATTGACTATACCATTGAAAAGGTTAGATTTTGGGAAAGTTTTTCCTGGTAAGTGGGAGTTACAAAACATGTTTCTTATTGGCAAGAGAAAACATGAAAAAAAAGTTTTTTTCTAAAATTCTCAAAATTTGAAATTTGGGAAAATTTTCCACCTTCTAAGTCATGTTAAAATTATTTTGTTGTGCCATAAAGATATAGAAAATTTAATGTTCTTTTCAATGGTATCCTCAAATTTTAATTTACACAGCAAATTAAGGAAGTTATGACCGTTTTAGTGAAAAAAGGCCGAAAACACGAAAAAAATCTTAAATTGCTCGAAAACAAAGCGTCTAAAAAAAATTCTCTACGAGTAACTTTCGATCAGAAATGAGCTCTAGAATTTACCCTCGGAGTTTGATGAACTTAAGTCGGGATACCCTGTATAGATGTTTACTCAACTTGTTTCTTGTTGGATCTTGAAGAATCTAAAAACTTCAACATTCAGTAGAAGCCGTTGTATCAAACATTTTAAAAATCCAGGATATAATATCAATCCTAAATGCAACCTGCTATTCTTTGCAGAACAATGAACTTGAACCTAGATTAGATGTATAATAGAGCAGAACATCATTAATTTGAACAAGGAAACTGTCAAGCATAGAACTCGAAGATTCAACCCCCTCCCACTTTTTTTTCTCTTAATTTGTCATCTTCTTTTTTCAACCCCGGGGATGTACACATCATCATCATCATCCCTCAGAATCATGATGCCAACGAAATCAGGATAATACTGTGCACAGTACTTGCTGCGCATCCTCACTTCATTCTGCTATTAGGGAACTACCAACTAAACGAAAATCGATTTTTGGGGTTCAGGTGGCAAAAGAGCGAATTTTTCCGATGCGTTGGGGTTTCCGAATCAGATTTACCTCCTCATCAGCCTCCAGACGGACGACTCAATGATGACAAGAGGGCTCACTCTCGTAGGAGACGCGTGTCTAATAGAATAAGGTCACATCCATCTGGACCTTACGACCACATCCTTATCCTGCGCCCATTGTTAGCAAAATCTGCGTATCATTGGACGTAGGTATTCGCGTGGAGGGCTGATGAAATAGGCAGTCATTTGATCAGCGAATTCAGAAATACCCCCACGAATCTCCGGATCACCGGTAAATAAAACAATCTGAATCAAGTGTAGTTATTTAACTAGCCATACGACTGTTTGAGAAGTTTTTCAATTACTTATGATTTTTGTTGCACACTTTTCCGGAATTTGGACAATATTTGTGCGCAATTTCTAAATTTATGTTGAAAATATATTTTCTAGGATTATAAATGATAAAATTAAAGTGCAAAAGTAAAGCGATGAAAATAAATTTCAAAGATTGTAGCCATTCTTTCCCTTCTGAAAGATTTAAGCAGTTTTAAGAGAGCCTGTCAACAAGATTTAAAAAAAGTTACATTATTTATATTTTTTATTTATTCATTTATTTATTAAGTGATACTAAACTAAGTTACGGTTCTATCAAAAGATTTTCCGAAGTTATGATTATATAAAATCCACCGTGCTTGTAGGCCGACTCATTTTCAGCTTTTCCAAACTCGTCCTCCAAACAGCTTTTGTATCTTTTGTTATTCCAATTCTTCCTTATCTTTTCAAGAATATGTAAATAGTGGATAGAGAAGAATGGAGTTCGCTTAAACAAGACGCCAATGCGAATCAACTTGACGGTTGAGACGGTGCGCCTCGGCGGCGGCAAGAAGAAAACCGCGCTAACCGGACGGCGTGAAAATGGCAATAGTCGCGGGCCCCATTGGGATTTTTTTTTTTTTTTTTTTAAAGAATCCCTTTGAAGGCAGTTTCAACATTAAATTTCAAAATTAATAAACAAACAAATGAAGTGGGGAGGACGCCCAGGCTTAATCGACGCTAGTCCTTGGGAAGCTGAAGGAGGAAGAGGGAGACTGGATGAAAGGACGTGGGTGGTGATACCACGGAGCAGTACCGCCGAGATTCCCAACTCGAGTAACTTCATGTCACTTTTCCCGCGCCATGACACGGTCGCGGTCATGACCTTGATGTTATTGGTCGCCACTCCTTTTAGCTCGGAAATCGCTTGCCGCAGATCATGTCTGTTATACTAGTTTATCTTAGGGCCACTTTCACCAACAACTTATAAAGCGGAGATTGGCCAAACTCGATTAAATATAATCTCGAGGATCAAACCTTGGCGTCTTTCACCAACCCAAAATTCGTTTAAACCAAGATTGGAATAATCGAGTTTCCCTAACGGAGATTCCGGAAACTGTCCAATGAAAAATTGGACAATTTGAAACGACAGTTTGAAAACCCGCCATGTGTCCGACATATCAAGACAATAAAGCAGTGAATCACAACCACGACCGATTATTACCCGCGCGGTTTTTATCCAGTTACCTAGTTACTATCTACTCGCAACTTTTCGTTGACTTCCAACAAAGAAAGTGTGACACATTATTTGACGGAAGCAGGACGGTTGATCACCTTATTTAAATGTACATAAGTTATTTTATATGGTATAGATAGGTAGGTACATACTGTACAAGGGATAGCAATTCAACATCGTATTATAACGTGCAATCATCATCGATTATACTTTATTTTCCTACCATCCTACATCAATTTCGTATTATAATTCATCGATTTGATGGTATAAAAGCCTTTTTCCAACTTATACCTGTTCGAAGGGAACTCCAGGTGAGTGTCGATAAGCTCGAGGACTTTCAAAACTGTCGGTTTTGGGAGCCGGAATCTCCGCCGAAATTCGACGTCGTCCAACCCGTCAAAATGTGGAATGCGCCGTCGGATCGTCCTTGGGCGTCTTTGCAGGACATCGACCTCATCCGAGGAATCAAATTAATCCGAGTGATAAATCGCGTGAATTCATCATCAAAAACTTGAATAACAATAAACTATATATAAACTATAATAATAAACTGTGAACCAAACTGTAGAGGTATGAGGAATCAGCTGTTGGTGCGCGGCCATTTTGCTCGATATCATTTTTATCACTAATCTGAGATTGGCAAGAGTTAACTGGCCGAGATTGGGAGATTAACCTCAAGCCACCTCGTTAGGAGTTTAAACTCGTAAAGTGGTTTGGTGAAAGACGATTAGCTGGAATCTCGATTATTTGTTAATCTTTTCTAACTTAAACTCGTTTATGTTGTTGGTGAAAGTGGCCCTTAGCCCACCAGGTCTGCTCCATGTGCACGCTGCCACTGACCACCTGGATATCCAGGATTATAGCAGACCCAAGCAACGATATCCAGCATCACATCACACACACACACACACACACACACACCGACTTTGACGACATTTTCAGGTATTGTGTGGGTTAATAACCTCTAGACAATCAATTGAATGAAACTAATGTCCCTTCAACTATAAAACAAATTGAGGTATTACACAATTAAAAAGAAAAAACACAATTTTGATCAATCAAACTTCATTACCGCAAATTTATTCTTGTTAAAGACAACAATGACAAATAGGAATAAAAATACTTCCTTGACTACCGGGGTAAAGTTATTACAAACATGGGCCATACTTTTTGACGTGCAGTTGAAGGGTAACAAATTAATTGTGAGATGAAAATTCAGGTTTTTTTCTCTCATGACATGTTTCAGAACATCGAGTAGAAAATATCAATGACAAGAACCATTCGTCTAGGCCAACAGAAATCATGATCAGATGACGAGACCTTGAATTTGCCCTTCTTTTTAGAATCTCCCATATATATAATATACACGACAAATATTTATTTGGGAGTCATTTCAGAATCTTCCAAAAGGGATTTCAATCAATAAAGTTTTCGAAAATGTTATTTCCTATCATTTTTGAGCCATTGTTATAGCTCAATTTTCGTCGCTACAATATAATAATCCTGACACTCAATCATAACTGCTTACGTTGGTTTTAAAATGTAATTCGGTATAAATGAAGATTTTACGTTTGTGCATGCGCAGAGGTTATTATTAAACAGATACGATAAAATGTGCCCACAACCAGCACATCCTAAACACTGTCTTCATTTATTCCAAACTGTATATGAAATATGAGTACTCGAAGGATTTTGAGGTTGAGTATGACTAGAACCTATTATTGAATCGTGGGCAATGAAACTTGAGGTGGGCCCATAGTCCCCGTTAATCCGCACATTTCCTGTAACTTCGTACAGTTTTATCCGAGACAAGGACCACACTGATAGAAAGACTCGGAACCGATATTGTTCAGAAAGATCTTAAACGAAAGTAAAATGTAAGAGGAAATTTTGACTAGGATGACATTGTTCCACCACCTTCAGGCTCAAAAATAATCACAATGCTTGTGGCTTGGTCACCAATATTGATGAATGGTATGTTAGAATGAATACCTAAATAATAAAAATAAAATAGGTCTTCAGGAACCTGATTATGTTTTGAACGTTAGCATTTCTGCCAACCGCCTTATCCCAGTGATCCGAATCAGCTATGGTGACTTTGTGGTTAGGTCCCAATCAGTCCTATTATTCCCTTATGACCTGTAGCAACACATTTTAGGACTAAATTTTAGGAACGAATTTCAGCCACAATTTTTCATTGTATTACTCCATAGGTATTTCAAGGAGTAACAAAACAGTACGATTCGAAATTATTGAATGCAAAATGTAACAGCCTAATGAATGTGAATGTAACATGCTATAATGTAAATTAGGGCTATAATTCATGTTTGCGTGCGCTGAAATCGTCTAAAGGCTAACACACAATAATTGAAATTTTCATCAAAATCAATTCATTATTCTCGGAGAGCAATCCAATATTGGTTTTGCATATGCGCAATAGTTACCTTCCATTCAAGCAAATGCGATCAGATACGAAGGGACCCTTGAGCCAACAACCTCTCGAGTTTGAAGGAAATCAGACCAACTGATGATAAGAAACTGACGTTATAAGAAATTAACGTTTGCGCATGCGCAGAGACTACCTACTATTAAGGGCATATGAACATTAAAAATTCGGTTCTGAAGATGCACAATAATTAAAAGCAAATTATCAAAGCTGACTATCTGTCGAATAGTCAGAAAAAACTGTAACGTTGTAAGTTAAATAGTAATGTTTTCACGATTCCATGAACTTACCCCATTTTTCACATCTCTTCCTTTTTTCTAACCTAAACTGATACACTGTTTTTATTCCGCATTCAATTTTTTATCATCTCATTTTTTTAATTTTTTATGAAGAAATAATTAAAGGTAATTGCAGGATTATATCTAAGCAATAGGCACACATAAAAAACGAAATATGAATGTATTTTTAAAAGTGGTTTTTAAAAACACGACGGAATTATTAGGTACCAAATTATTATTATTTGTTATAAGTAATTGCATTTTTCACACGTAGTTTTGGTATGACTGTGCACTTCACACACGAGACCGACTCGTCTTTTTATCGTTAGATCTTGGGCAAATGTAGCATCACCCACGTACAACTTGTTCAGCAGGTCTCGAGGAAGCTGGCTCTTCAGGGTATCCAAGCATTCCGAACCGCGCGCGTTTCTGTTTACATCGTCTCCGCTATTTCTCTTCTTCTTTTGTTTACTGTGAGAAGTTTTTGTTTAAATTGCCTATAGGAATTATACATCTGGACCATCTCTACGTATCAAATCGTGTAATTACATCCGAAACGAACGAAAAAGTTTCTAAAACTCGATTTGAAGAAATACAGCACAGAGAGGTTATGGTGAGTCCTTAACTTTACTCTTTACACACTGAAATTATAACTCAGAATACTCACCGAAAGTTGCCTGTATCCCGTCTTCCTTACTGAGTCTCCAGTTGTCAGTACACTGTTTAAACTATCACTCAGGCTTTTCGGAAAACTGATTGTTTGACGCTACCTGGTTTTCCACTGTTTTGCTTTATTTTGGTCCTAATCACGAGTCTTATCACTCCTGCTCACTCTGATTCGTGAATCGAACGCTATCTAGCTGTGCTCGTTGGTATCGATGTCATAGCTGATCTAATTAATCAACACCGTACGCACGACATCCTTGCATTGCGGGTTTAGTATACCCATTGCATAATCAGTTACCAGTTATGTCGAAGATGATTTGCGGTAGGTGCAATTCTTCCCTCATTCCCGAAGACTCGTTAAAATGCTCGATTTGCACCACCACCCTACATTTTGGCTGTGCTTCAATGAGCGAATCAAACTTTAGAAAGATGGCCAAATTGACTAAAAACTCTTGGAAATGCCAGAACTGTAAAGCAAAACCTGCCGATGACTCAGTTGCCGATAATAGTCCCCGGGTGGCCTCCTCATCGAAAATCAACACGTCCGGTGAACTCCCTAGCCCTGGTGATACCTATGCCACATCCAATACTGAGACTATGGCTTTGAGGGCTTTTCTGGAGTCATTTAAGGCTGAAATGTCGGTCGAGATAAAGCGGGCGATTGCTTCAGAAATGAAATGTGTCTCCTCATCTCAAACCGAACTAAAAGCTATGATCGGTAATATTGAAGTCAAACTTGACGACTGTCTGAGTAAGTATGCCGATCTTTCCGCTAAAGTCGACCAGTTACAATCGGAAGTCACTGAGATGAAGCAGGAGGACCTGATCAACCGTGTAAAAGCTCTCGAAAGTGTAAATTCCCCGACAAATCCACAGACAAACTTTGTTTCTACCGGCCACCTAATTGAGGTGTCGGCTGCTGAAATGGATGAAAGGCGAAAAAGAGCATCTAATGTAATACTGTATGATGTACCAGAGCCAGCACCCACTAGTCAACTGAGCGCCATGGAACAGGACATCACTAAAGTCAACGAACTACTTCATCACCTCTCTCCTGATTTTGGTAACTTAATTAAGCGTCTCAATCGCCTGGGTACAGTATTGGATACTGGGAAGCCACGTCCCATCAAAGTTGTACTCGACTCGCCTGAATCAGCCTCAAAAATCCTGACTAAAAACAGATCTCTCAACCCCCCTACCGTTTCGATGTCCTCAGACAAAACTCCTGCCCAACGTTCCTATCTCAATGACCTCCGTGCCACATTAAAGATGCGGATCAGTAAGGGTGAAAAGGATCTTACAATCAAATACATACATGGTGTCCCCTCTATAGTAAATTTATCAAACTCTAAACGAAATCCAAAAAACGAATAAGCAAGCCCAGTATCTTAACCTTTTTTTATCAAAATGTTCGCGGTCTAAATACTAAGCTTTCTTCCATACACTACCAGGCACCTCTAATAACCCACGATGTCCTAATCCTAACCGAAACTTGGCTCTCCCCAAACGTCTTATCTTCAGAACTTCGGCTTCGTAACTTCAATATATATAGAACTGATCGCTCAATGGCAAATAATTCATTCAAAGTAACAGGTGGTGGCGTACTTATCGCTATCTCAGGTCGTCTCCGTTCCTCTAGATGGCCATCATCTGACTCAAATGAACATATTTTTGTCATTTTACCGGACCAGCGATTGATTGTCGGAACTGTGTATCTTCCAGACTACATGCCCTTGTCATCCTACGAGCAGCACTTCGAGGAGCTTGAACGGGTCACCACTTCTTATCCGGACTTTCAAATCGTTCTGGTTGGTGATTACAATCTGCCTGGGGTTGATTGCGGATTTTGGAATCTTGAGGACGGCTCCTCTCATAACAATCCCAAGGTCTCTACTGTCTTCGACTTCATTCAGTTCTTCAACTTAAGGCAATTTAATCACTTCTACAATGCATCTGGTAATGTTCTGGACCTCCTCTTCTCTGATTGCTCGGATGTTTTTGTTGAACTGTGTGATCAACTAGTTGACATCGATCGAGCGCACCCCCCATTCCAATTCCGAACGACCACGCCTGTAACATCTAAAACTACCCATTCTTCCAGACAATTTGTGTACAATTTCAAAAAAGGCAACTACGAAGCGATGAACCAGTATCTACTCTCTCATGTCTGGGGCGACTGGCATCCTTTGAGTGTTGATAAAGCTGTAGATAGATTTTATGATGTTCTTCTCGGCGCAATTGAGAGATTCGTCCCTAAGACATTATTGATAGACTATTCGTATCCCAAATGGTTTTCCCCTGAGCTCATCTCGCTTTCGCGCCAGAAGAACTTCGTTCATTCCCGCTACAAGATCTCGAGTCTCGGGGTCGATTACGAGGTTTTCTCAGCCCTGAGGTCCCGTTGTAAAGAACTATCAAGATCACTCTATTCAGAATACATCGAATCAGTCCAGTCTTCACTCCACCAGAACGTTAAAGTATGTTGGAACTACATTAATTACCGTGATGGTACAAATGACCTTCCCCAGCTAATGTATCTTGATGAAAAAACAGCGAATGACCCTCAGTCAATCGTCGACTTCTTTGGACTTCACTTTTCCACTGTATACGAAGCCGGTGCTGATGTACCTGAGGGACCTCATTTGGATGTCGCGGTGATTGGAAGTCTGACCATATCTGAAACTTCAGTTGCCGATTCACTCTCTCAACTTGATATCTCGAAGGGAATGGGACCCGACGGTGTGCCTCCTATCCTGCTCAAATCCTGCCTCACATCCCTTGCTTCACCCCTACACATACTTTTCAACAAATCACTGTCTGTAGGAGTGTTCCCTACTCGCTGGAAGTCGTCTTACGTTACACCAATACATAAAGGGGGGGATAAGGCCGACATAAGAAATTACAGACCAATATGTACCATCTCTACGATACCAAAATTATTCGAAAAGCTTGTTACACTGCAGATGACACCTCTCTTTTCATCATATATCATTCCTGAACAGCACGGTTTCGTCAAGGGGAGGTCGACTACTTCCAACTTGGCCGTGTTTCAGGAATATACACTGCAGGTGTTTCAGCGGGGACACCAGGTCGATTTGATTACGACTGACTTCTCCAAGGCCTTCGACAAGCTGTCCCATCAGGTAATACTATCTGTGCTTAGCTCACTGGGGATCTTTGGCAGTCTTCTGTGTTGGTTGGAGAGCTACTTGGATGGTAGATCAATGATAGCTAGGTGTAGGGACATGTTGTCTAGGCCATTCCTTGCCACATCTGGTGTTCCTCAAGGATCACATGTTGGACCTCTGCTGTTTCTATTGGTAATCAACAGTGTGTGCACGGTCTTAAGTGATGTCAAATACCTTCTATTCGCTGATGACTTAAAAATTTATCGGGTTGTGGAGTCGGACGGGGACTGTTGGGTTCTCCAGGGTGCATTGGATTCACTATCAGTCTGGTGCTCAACTAATAGTTTATCTCTTAACCCTTCGAAATGTGCCATCATCTCCTTCCACCGCTCTGTGATTCCACTGGTCTGTGACTATTCAATCGGCGGTTTGTTATTGAGAAGAGTCACGTCCACCCGTGACCTAGGGGTACTTTTAGACACCCAGCTGACTTTCACTGAACACATCACATCGACTTCTTCCCGAGCAATGCGCGTTTTGGGTTTCTTGAAAAGAAATACGAGGGAGTTCACCCACGTCTCTGCTATTACCGCTCTTTACAATTCTCTGGTTGTCCCTCTAATGGAGTACTCTTCTGTGATCTGGAGCCCATTCTATAATTGCCATATTGAACAGCTAGAGAGGGTTCATCGCCGCTTCCTCCGTTACGTGGCATTTAAGCTTCATATACCATTTGACTCTTTAAACTATGAGGCTATTAATGAGCACTGCGGCACTTTACCCCCTCGAGTTAGAAGACAGCTAGCCGACATTTCATTTTTATACAACATCCTCAATGGTCGCGTCGATTCTCCCCACCTTCTGGAAATGGTGAATTTGTTGGTGCCCCGTTCCGCCTCACGATCCAACAGCTTATTTTGGACACCTTTCTCGCCGACAAACTATATGTACCACCGCCCCCTATCTAGACTCCCACGAACAGCCAACAACCTTCTAAACGAATATCCAGACGTCGACTTTTTCAACACCTCATTAGCCTCGCTTCGCTCGACAGCGAAAAACTTATGTGGAACCACCCTTAACTGTGGACAATAAACTTTCTTTTTTTCCATCTATTTTCAATTCTATTTTATAGGTAGTATACTCAATTTTTTGTTTTGTTCGCCGCGGTAATTTACGCTATGTATTTTGAACTTATACATTTGTTATATTTTTTTTTCCTCATGTATTGGGCTTGCCCGTATTATTGAAATAAATAAATAAATAAATAAATAAATAAATTCCTACAACAGGAGAGTTACAAGAAAAATATATTTATGGATTTACTTACTACCTATAGATGCATAAAATGCAAAACCCAACCCATTTTTTGAACCAAAATGAACCCTGACCTATGATAACCCATCAACTAGACACATTTACTCAGTTGAGAATCTTCACCTGAGTCACCTAGCAGGAGTGGTCTAGAAAAAGAAATACCTACTGACTACAAGATTATAAAAATACTTATTTTCTATGCGAAAATTAGGTGAATTATGATATTATCTGACTTACCTTGTGAGGAAATCCAAAATACACACTGGGGTCAATTTTGACCCCAGAGTGACCTCGAAGGGTTAATGCCAACGGCAAAGAAGTTAATTCTGGGCCATCAAGGAGATAAACCGCACAACCCTGAAAATGTCATAAAAATCGGTCCATTATTCTTGGAGTTTGGTCTATGCCGATCAATTTTAGATTTGTGCATGCGCTATAGTTACTATTCCACCGATCGCGATATAATTCATTCAGATTTTTTTTTTTTTTTTTTTTTTTTTTGGATTATATACCCATCCACTCCCCGAGTTTGAACGAAATCGGACCTCTAGATGATATGAAATCGACGTTATAAGATATTAACGCTTGCGCTTGCGCACAGACTACTATTTATGCGACGGCAATGAAAGTTATAGGGAACCGTGTAGAAGCTAACCCTTGAAAATTGAATCAAAATCGTTCTATTAGACTCGGAGTTTTGCCTGTGTCAATCGATATTAGCTTCGCACATGCACAATGGTTATAACTCTACCAATCGCGATATAATTTATAGGACATTTTTCTAGGACAATTACCCAACCATCTACCGAGTTTCAACGAAATAAGACCAACAGATGATGAGAAATCGACTTTATGAGAAATTCGCGTGTGCGCATGCTTACTGGCTACTGTTGATCCGAAAGGATTGAAAATTATTAGGGACCTTCTAGGAGCTAACCCGCACAATCCCTAAAAATCGGACTGAAACTTGGTATAGTTTTGGGCGTGACAAGGATTTACTTTCCACAGAAGACATCAGCCAGACAGACAGACGGAGCCAAAATAGATCAGCAAGCTCTGAAAAGCAAAAAACAAGTGGGAATTTTGATTTTGGACGACAAATTTTTTTTCGACTTCTTTCACGAACACAAAGCTTCCCTCCCTTCGGTAATGAGGAAGCAAAATCGCGAATAATGATCATAAGTCTCATGACATGTCTTATATATCTACAATATGTATTCAAATACATGTATTACTATTGAACATAGCGTAGTTATTATAAATCTCATTTATCAATAAAACATACCTTCATTGCTATAAATTGTATTTTCTCCAAACTGGATTTCAATCGCGCCTTCGTTGGTGTGATACTAACCCGCTTTGTCAGGCAGAAGTGCGGAACACTCTCGGTTAGAATGAAGGGTGATCGTTACTCTTGACTCCGTTGCAATACTGATACTGATACTTCGCTTATTAGCTATGACGGGTACTAGTTTTCCATCTGTACTGAGCTGAGGAGACCGCCGTTTGACGAGATTGCAAAGAAAATTTCAGAACACGCAGCCGAACAATAAAATTTGGTCAATTATGGGCATTTTTACCTAGAAATCGATTTTTCTCACTTATTTATGAATCTTAGAGATCTGGGAGTATTTGCAATCGACTCAGCGCTGACAAATACTTCAACTGTGACACCCCACATGCCCTTTTGTCAAAAAACCTATTTTTAGCTTTTTTGGGCCATTAAATTGTGAATTTTAGCCTGATATTTTGGTTCGATCGGACTGGTCAACGAACTTGACCTCTTTTGTCAAGACGGATTTTTCAGCGGCGTTGGAACGAATTTTTTACGACGTGTTTTAAGGGAGTTATCGTCTGGAAATACACCCTATAAATAAATGAATGAATATATATATATAGCTCATTTTTTCTTTGATAATTTGCTAAATGTGTTAATGAGCCATTACTAGAGATTTTCATTGACACATTCGCTTTCTCATTGGATACAGAATTTACAAAAGATTTGTATCCTTATAAGGAAGAGAAAATTGTTTCTCACTGAAGGTTGTTTTGTCGTAGACCAACAAAAAGCTTATATTCAGACTAAGAAACTGCCACTTCTCGTCCATCCCTTAAAAAATGGAGGTATGTATTGTTCTTCAAAATTAAAATTTCCTCTTTTGTTCTCATTTAATTAACTTTTTCGTAGTTTCCTGAAGAAAAAATTGTATAATCTTTCTGTTGCATTCTGATTAGCTCCGAAGTCCCTGATTAAAAAATATAGTAGCTTCACATAACCCTCAGTGCATCAGGACGGTATCCATCCACAATAAGTCTCACAAACAATGAGCGTCACCCACGTATTCATTTTATATTTTTAAAAGAAAATAGATTCCATGCTAAGAAGTTGGATACCTACTATGCTCTCCTACTGTGTGTAATTTTCTTTTTGTGATTTTTCAGTTAGCTGCACTGGTGACGTCACACTGTGCAGGGGGGACCCGCCCAGGCGGGAAGGGGAGTTTCACGTCACCAGTTTGCGAAACTTTGAAAAATCATGGAGAGAAAATTACTCATAGTAGGATCATGAGGTTGATGTAAAAATTTTAAAGATACAGTCATTTTCCATTTAAAAATACTTGAAATACCTTTTTCACTCCCATGGGTATTGCTCATTATAATCATCACCCATTCTAATCGCCCGGTTTCAGTCGACCATTTGAGGGTCCCCATAGAACTTATTGCGATTGATTCAAAGCACAGAAAACTGAAACCCTCTGAAAACGTCTGTCCTCTACTAACCTCACTGCAGATTCCAAACATTTTGTATCTAATTAACATATTGGTAAGTAATGCATGCGTTACAGGGACGTCCCTATGATTGGATTGTATATAATTTTGGTGAGAATTGAAATAAGATTAAAAAAAGTCAAGTGATTTCTCGGAAATCCCCCTCTCCTACCATTTAAACCCTTAACCGACGGTAAATTTGAAACTTCCGAGGTTGCATAACTGGACTAAAATCTGGATCGAACAAACAATAAAAACAGTCACGAAAAGTCTGATGAACATAATAAAAATATCACTATTTATTGCTGTTGCCCCCTCCATTCACTCCTTCCATCATGAAATATAAAACTCCTGTTACATTTTCCAAATCTAGATCAAATTCAAAGTTGTACAAAAAAAGAATCACGAAAATCGGACGAGAACAGTTAAAACATCATTGAAATGATTTGAAATAGGGGGTCTTTGTCCTGTTGAAGCCCTACCTATATTCTATGTGACTTACACTATTTACAATAAGATTATTTCTAGAAAAAGTTCCAGTCATGCAGCATGATCGTATGAGCGAATTTCCGTAAATTACCGTATTGTATAATGTTAAATCGTTTTGAAATTTGAGCTTTTTGGATGCAAAGAAATGGTTAACCATTAATTTTATGACAAAAACGTATTTAAAATAATAATGTGCTATTCAAAAATAGGTTTTGGATTTTTAAATTTATTTGCAGTTTTGTCGAATTTTTAGCAAATTTTAATGACATTTAAGCACATTTTTCAGCAAAATTTTGTACATAAATTTTTGAATGTTCTATTTTATAGTTAATAAACTTTATTTGAGCAACATTCTACAAAAAATGTAATTTTAATGATTTTTAGCCTTTTTTAGCAGTTTTTTAGTGATTTTTTTTAAGCATGTTTTTGAAATTTAACCAATTTAAAGTGCTCAAAAAGTGCTGACCAACAAACTCATCCTTTCTTTTGAAAAGCTTGATTTTTTGACGCAAGAACGGAATTTTTATCTCAATCCTAATGAGAGATATCGTCTGGAATGACATATATATACATACATACGAAAAAGTGTTAAACTTTAGGATTCGTTTCAAAATGCCTCAAAATGGATTTCTGAACAACGGCCGTGGCAGGTCCTTTAAGAGGGAACACCAGGTAATGAAATTTCTTCACAGGGCCCACTTGTTCATCTTCATGAATTAATGAAAAAAATATGTCCTTAAATTTGGGCCATCCCAATAAATTTCCCTCAAACTCAGGAAGACTAACCTTAGGAAGATGAGATGCAGAAGAAATACGCATAGATGAATCATTTAGAGGTAAGGTTGTACTGAGCATATCGTCACGCTCCTCAGCAGTGACGGCATCCTTTTCAGACAAGGAATGTAAGTAGAATTTGCTTCGTTGAAATACCTCTCCATGGTCTTAATGGTAGTAGAATCGTAGAAATCGTAGTACAAAATCGCCAGGGTTACTCTCCGCTTCACATAAATCCGTCAATTCATCAACTCGAGCCTCATATTTTTCATAAGTGTTCTCCAAGTTTCTGAAATGACCTTTGAACGTGGTAATTTTACTGGTGTCAGTGAGAGCTAATCGTCCCAAATCTTTAGATGCCTTGATTTTGAATTTTTCTTTTTAATGAAGACATATTAAATGCATAGGCATCAGACATGATGATAATAAATTACACACTATAAGTGCTTTAGCAAGAGTAAGATGAGAAGAACTAAAGAAGTAGGAGAAAATAGATCAACTCCAGAAAGATACCAAATTCTGGAGAATATATTGTACTTATAACTTAGTAGGTACCATACCATGCTATGCCAACTTCACCAACTAAATTAAAGGTCCCTAAAGGTATAAGTTTATAGGAGTTGAAAGCATGAATTACACAGAGAAATATATAGGTAGATGTAGAATAAAATTGAAATACAAAATTCCAAACAATAACAGAAATGTAGGCTATAATAATCAGGCAAAGCAGCTTGACAAACTGGAATTAGTTACTTCCTTGATTAATAAGGCGTTGGAGATACCTACTTTGAAAACCACACTGATAAGTAAATTAACAGATAATAAAAAGAAGTTCCAAATAGAAACCAAGTTTAAAAATTAGTGAGAGATTTAACAACAATAATAAATAGCTATTAATATGGAATAAAATTTCAAAAGGAAATCAAGTTCCAAACAGGAAGTATAGTTGAACTGATTTTAACTGAGCAAAATATGCTCACCAAAGATAGTTAAGTGTAGAAATTCTACAAATTAATAAGAAATACAGCATGAATCATACAGTGAAAATAATTATATGTACAAAACAAGATTATTGTTGATAGGTAGGTTGATAAAACTGATAATGATCCCCAAAACTGTCCTCATGAATAAACAACCCAGTTTGTACGAATAACAGTTAACAACTAGTGTCAGATAGTGACGGAAAAAAATTAAAAGCAAAAAGATTTCTCCTGCTTATTTGCTAAGAGGATTAGATGAGATAATATAGAAAGTGAAGAGTCACCTCCAAAAGATAGATCAGTGGACTGTAAATTTGAATGCTCCCCTAATCAGACAACATCAATGAGTCTTGGGTTGCAGTAATTTCTTTCTTTATACTAGGTGAGTTTTAAACTCTTGAACTCCAGTGGTTTTATCCGGCTCAATTGGACCAATGAAATGATTTCAAATAGGGGGTCTTTGTCCTAAAAGCCCTACCTACATTCTATGTGACTTACATTATTTACAATAATACTATTTCTAGAAAAATACAGAGTTAAAACAAAAACCAAGAGCAATCACTGACCTGATATGAATTATGTATGAGAAGGGGTATATGAGGGATTTGTACCTATGGTGTGGATGATGATTATGGTGATGTGCAGCCCTCCAAATGATGATGATGATGAGGATGAGGAGCTTCAGTTGTAAGATGTTCTTTGGTGGAGTATTAAGAGCACTGACACTCCGGAAACTTCAATTTAAATTTAAGTAGCCACTTTGAATATTTTACTATAATTTGTCCAACTGATTGTTACCCTAGTGAGCTCACACAGAAGACTGATTAATCTTTGATGGTGTGATGGACATAACACCGCCTGCAGGTTGCTCTGATCTCCTCATGTTGTTTTCATCACCATAGGGCAAGGTGTTTAGTTCAAGATGACAATATTAATGTAATCTATTCCACTTGTTTGAGATCAAAAGGCTTCAGGAATTTCCACAGACGAAAAATTAGTTATAGCGTTAGCAATATTAGTTTTATTAATGAATCCTTTTATACGTATCAAAATTAGTTTAGTTAATAATAATAGTAATATAATAACATGTAAGTTGCAACAACACTCATGATTTATCAGTATTACCCCCTCAATTCACCCCTTTCCATCATGAAATTTGAAACTTCAGTTATATTTTCCAAAACAAAACCAAATTCAAAGTTAAACAAAAAAGAATCACGAAAATCGGACGAGAATAGTTAAAACATCATGATTTATCAATATTACCCCCTCCATTTACACCCTCTCTTGATGAAGTTTGAAAATCCATACCTACTTTCCGAAACTATATTGAATTCATAATGGAACATGTTAAGAATCACGAAAATCAGTAGAGATTTGTAGCTTGGGCAGCGCTTGACAAAATCGGGAATTATCCCATCCACCCCCCACCTTGACAGCAAATTCGAGATTTGCTAAGTTAGTTGCACAATTAGACTAAAACTGGAATCGAACGAAATGAGAATCACGAAAATCGGTTGAGAACTGTAGCCAAAATTTGTCGAAAAAAACAGGTTTTACCGGCTTCACCCCCTCCATTCCCCCTCTTTCATCTTAAAATTCAAAATTTCCGAGGTTTGTTGCACTAATTTCCTGGATCGATTCCAATAGGTCGTCCGTCTTAAATAAGAAGCCTTGCCTGTATGACCTAACTTCTGAGAGACGTCCTAAAAACCAGGAATTATCTAACGTCTTAAAGAATTTATTTAAATAACTTCTATAGTTGTTTTAAATTTGACTTCATAACAAGGACGTTTCATAGCATGTATTTGCTGTTCGGATCGTTGATTAGAAAAACACATTTTTAGTGACTCAAAATAATATCTAGCAGTTCTCATTCACACACATATTGAATTCCTAGTCCCTGTTAAATGGTAGGTAGGTAGGTCGCTTTAAGACTCCGAAGATTTGATTCCGTTCATTGTACTGACAATAAATCGTTGATAACAGGATCTTTGTTCTGATTCTATGAACAATAAAATTAAAAAAAATCGCTGTTCCTCTTTTGAATGCCTTCAAAATGGTTATTTTTAAAAACTTTCACTCTTTAGTTATCAATTAGTAGACTTTAATCTTCAGTTATTGTTGAATGGAATCGTGGCCGAGTTTTCCTGATAATTGTTAGCAGGTAAACGATTTATCTAATTTCATAAAACCTTAGTTCATTAGTTTAGGGGAAAGTAACTAACAGCGCATGGCACTTTTCATTATTAAACTTTAGTACTGAAAATTATACACCTCCCTGTTAGAAATGTGAGATTATTCATAATTATTCATACTTCTGAACAACATTTTTTGACCCGGGAAGGCGTTGGTAACTGCTTCTGCTATAGATACTAAGGAAAATGAAAAAAAAAAAAAAAAAAACACGCAAATTAAGTTAAGAATCGTGGGATGAGTATCGAATACGAGTTTCAAATATTAACCACGTAGTGCATAACTAAACACAAAAAAGTCGACTTATTAATAGAAAAATAATCCCATAAATCAGTTGAGAATTTTGGCCTGGGCATTTCATTCAACATTTACTTGATTTTTGAATGAGAAATGTCTTTTATTTCTAGAATAGAGACAAAAAATAATAATGCTGCAAACAGAATAAAAGATAATAAGAACATTTGATGCTTTCATCACAATTTTAATACAATGCACTAAATACGAGTCACAGAGTGTTGGCAATTTTCAATCTCTGACATTTCAAGAAATCGTCCGTAACTTAGGAGTTGCTCAAAAGAAAAAATATTAAAAATGCTCGTTAAATTATGAAGTAGCTCAATTTTATTAAAAAAAATAGAAGAAAACATTGAGTCCTTGATGAACGTTTGTCAGATCCATACCCAATCCGGACATGAGCAAGACAAAGTAACATCTTAATAATGGAGTATTCATCATCGAACTATTACTGTACTGTTTCATCAAAAAGTAATTTACACTAGATTTAAAATTATTGAATTTTTCAATGGATTTTAAGAGGAGGTAAGGGGCTTATAATGAGGTAGTTCACTATTAGGCAATATTGACGAATACACTAGCAGGAGGTAAATCTTATTGAATGGTCATTGTCTCATGAAGAAACCAGTTTTGGAATGAAATTGGCACTATTAGGCCTGAATATTGACGAAATATAAAAGAAGATCTTCAAGTAGAATGACTCACATAGCAGAACGAGGTAAATCAGGGAGAGCAAGAGTAGTACATGGAAAGGGACTTGAAATAATGGAATGGGTGGACCAAACCAATTAGTTTACTCCGAAACATAAGTGGTTCGAGGAGGATAAACGTTGAGCTTCATGAAAAGTCGCTTCGAATTTCTTCCATTTCCACAAACTGATGTTTGTTAGTCACATAAGAAGAAAACCACCGTCAAAAATCATTATCTAAAACAAAAGGTTGAATTTTTTTTAAAAAGATCATGGTATACTGTATCAAAGGCTTTATTTAGGTCAAAATATATTAATTGAAAATATTTTTTCCCTGAATTGAAAGCTTCGAAAATATAAGAACACAGAAAATTCATTCCAACCAACTGCCACTTCACCAATTTTACAAAACTCTTACTGAAAGCTGACAACAAAGAAATTGGCTGATAGTTTTCAATTAGAGATAGTCTACCTTTTTTGGGAAGTGGCTTTACTTTTGCTTATTTTAGTGAATCAGTCCTGTTTCCGCTATTCATTTAACTATCCTCCTTGCTAGATCTGAAACATGTCTGGACCGGAACCTTTCCCGACTTCAACTCGCCAACACATTTAAGACAAGACATTGACAAGACTGAAATTCATAATAGAATTTACCCTTTTTGGAAGGCTGAAATTGAGATTAAATTTTTTTATTATTTTAATGTGATTGTCCAACATTGGCGAAGTTGCATTGTGTTTGTTTACTTTATATGTAGGATCACTTAATGTTTCGTTCTGAATGGACAACTTACTGATTGGTGGATCTTTAGAGTTACTTCGTGACACATTTTAATAAGATTCAAAATTTTTCGGAAGTAGTTATTTGCTGACTCAATTTTGTTTTTGTAGTAAGACTTGGTTCACTTTCACGGGATCCTACTTGGTTCACTTTCAATTTGGTCGGATCAATAATAGTGTATGCACATGCGCAAACTCGATTTTCCTAAGTCTCTTCATTTGGATTTTATGATTTTTTTGCAGTTTTAGCGAATTTTTGAAGAAAATTAAGCTATTGCTCTCGCCTCAAAATTTGTAGAATGTGAATTTTTGAAAAAATTTTATGCAGAAATCCGTTTCAGGCTATTCTGAATCATATTCTGAAGTTTAACGCATTTTTTAATGTATGTATGTATTTATGTATGTATGTATATATGTATGTATGTGTCATTCCAGACGATAACTGTCCGTAGAATTGTGCTAGAAACTTCAAACAAATTTTAAAATGTTAAGGACACAAAACGAAAGTTCAAGTTCGTTGGCCAGCATGATCGGATTACATCTTCGGGTTGAAATTTTCAAAAATGTAGTCAAAAATTTCAAAATAGCCTGTTTTTTGCGATTTGTTGTGCGAAATAATTTTTTCAGCATACTAACATGTGGTATATTCGGAATCAGCGTAAAATTTCCTATAAGAATATGTATCAAGTTTTCAAAAATTTCAAAGTTGAAAAATCAGTCAAAAATCGAAATAATGCCGCTCGCTTGTTGTAAAAATCGGTAATATTTGCATGAAACATTTGTATGAAGCATCTTCAAAAAGTCGCTCATGGGTTCATGCTGCATGACTGGACTTTTTATACATTTTGCAGCCAATATCAATGAAATTTAAGTGCATTTTTCAGCTAAAGTTTGTGTAAAAAATTTGTAATATCCTAGTTAATCGTTTATAATTTTGTTTTGACTGAAATTCTGCTAAAAATTATAAATTTAATGGTTATTCGCCGTTTTTAGCCACTTTTGGTGATTTTTTTAGCACATTTTTTTATTTGACCAATTTAATGTGTTCAAAAAGTGCTGGCCAACGAACTCATCACTTCATTAGGAAAACTTGATTTTTTCGGAGCAAGAACAGGATCCGTATCTCAATCCTAAGGACAGTTACCGTCTGGAATGAAACACACACAGCACTAATTTCAGGAATCGTTTCGTTATGCCTCACAATGGGTTTCAATGAAGACTTTTTCAAAAATTTTTATTTTAAAAATTTCGAGCCATGGCAATAGCTTCATTTTTAACGAAAATTCGCTAAAACAAACTTGATATTAATTGAGCGTGGTTGCGCAACTGCGCAGTGCGCGAAAATGTCATGGTTGAATTTCTCGCAAAAAATCATGGGAGATACTCTTTTTTTGTTTTTAACCCGTATATTGACGGAGATAGGCCAGTAGTGCATAACTCGTGAGAGACCCTGTAGTTTTCTATTATTTTTGAAATACCAGCAGACTAATAAATTTTTATTTCATTTTATTATTATTATTTTTTTAAATCACCCTTATGTTTTATGTTGCAGAACTGCATTGACGAGGGATGACCATCAGAGACGCGAAGATGAACGAAGACACGGGGGACGAGGAAACTGGGAAGCAGGAGTTAGAAGTTAGCGAACACCAGCTCCCCGAGCGAGGGTCTTGGGGCAATAAACTCGATTTCATCCTATCCGTCGTAGGGCTCGCCATAGGTCTAGGAAATGTTTGGAGGTTTCCCTACCTCTGCTACAAGAATGGAGGCGGCGCGTTTCTTATTCCGTATTTTCTCACGCTTCTTTTAGCTGGTATCCCGATGTTCTTCCTCGAGCTAGCACTCGGACAGATGCTGACGATAGGAGGGCTAGGTGTATTCAAAATCGCGCCAATATTCAAAGGTACGTTAGCCCGAATGGGATAATATTTTCCCTTTTATTGTTGACATATATATTATATACAGATATGATGATTTTTAAAATCCAACAACTTTTGAGATGTACCCAGCCTAAGAGATTCCGCGACCTTTGTATTGATCAGACGGTCCTAGCATTTAATTACCATCATGGCTCAATGGGGTCGAACACTGCGTTATGCTATCGATTTTTTTTTTTTTTTCAAAACCGGTTATACTGTAGAGGGAGCGCAGAACAATGTCAAGGCGCGTTTCACTGCTGATCGCAATTGTAATGTCTCGTGTCTAAATCTATCCAGAAGTGGGTAGATCTATCCGTAGAAATGGTCCAGCCATGGGAAAAATGGGTGGATCACAACGAAAGATTAAAACACCTGAAAATGTGGAGGTTGTTCGCCAAGCGATTGAAGCTCACCCACAGGCGCCTCTGCACCTCTTGGGATTTCTTACTCTTCTCTGTGTCCAAACCGTTTGTTGATATACACCCATTTCCATGGCTGGACAGTGGTTCCATGGACCGATCCAGTTAGGACTGAATTTCGACTCGGAACACTACTGAATGACGATCAACATTGAAACGCGTAAATGAAGGAAACAAAAATTAATAAAGAACGTTCGGACCAGACAAGGTCCATTCCCTGTTGTTGTACCTGAGAGCCACTGAGCTCTATTACGAACTGTGATATCAGATCTGTGGTATATTTATATACACCTAGCCGTAGTTTTATTTCACTATGCTGATTGTGTATAGTAGCATGTATAATAGTTATAAGCCTATTTTATATCTAGGTAGTCTTAGCTGTGTTATTTTATTTTTGGGGTTTTTTTTAATCCAGTTGAGGGGCTAAACAGTGGTCATCGCTGTGCCCCTCATTTTTTTTTCCTCTTCGATTTGCCGGTGGCGTCCATGATGGCGCTCCTTTTGGTCAAGGATGGCAACATGGCTCCCCTTGGAGTCGTGCCACTTGCAGTGTCCTTTTGGACACCTTGTTCGATGCACCTCAACCCTTCTAGTTGAGGTGCGGCTTAATAATAATAAATAAATAAAATAATAATAATAAAAAACTTTGTCTATTTATTTATTTTGCGCGGAAATAGACAACGATCTTCATTAACTTCCGTTTTCTTCATTGAATTGGGTTTCCACAATTTCGTTGTGATCGATTTAGATCGTATTGAAAAGCGTCCTGAACATGGGCTGCTCACCCTCTACATTTTCACCGGGTTTGAAAAAATGTTCGACAGCATAAGTACGGTGTTCTTGACCCCATTGAGCCATGATGGTAACTAAATTCTAGGACCGTCTGAACAAAGCGATAGGTTGCTGACCACCCTAGGCTCCGACATTCAAAAGTTGTGGAGTTTCTAAAACCATCATACCCGACGGAAACCTGTAACAGTAATCATAACTCATCAATACAACATCCATAAAATAAATCAGTAGTGGGATTTTTGCAGGAATCGGCTACGCAGCAGCTGTGATGTCCTGCTGGATGAATATCTACTATATCGTAATTCTCGCTTGGGCGATATTTTATTTCTTCATGTCCATTAGATACGGTGAGTGATTAGTTTATATTATTCTTTATGTAAAATGAATTTCAAGTTTGAAGCATAACTATACAAACTAGCATTTAGAACTGATATTTTTATGCAACATGGTTTCAATAATTTAGAGGCCTAAACTTACTGTTTGGTTTCTTAAGCTTCCTTGTCAATCTACAAACTAAATATATGTATTCAGCAATTAACATCCTGGAACATACGAAAACCATTTTCTATTTTATTGCCTGAATAGTAATATACTGACAAATTAAATGCATCCATCGAATCTAGATAATACCCTTTGACCTGCAATTAGTGTTTCCATAGAAGACCCACTCCAGAATATCGTCACTCCAGAATACCCGCTCCATATTCAAAGAGATATAACCGGGGTTAAAAGCCCTTATATTATATGATTCGTCTTGATCAAGAAATTTACATCAGCAAATTATTGAAAAATTTCAAGATAGAGAGTACGAATCCTGTTAGGAGGAATGGAGACAGGTTTAACACTACAGAAGGCTGTTCCAGGGGGAGAAATTGATGTGCTTATCAGGAGCTTATTGGTTCGCTGATTTGTTTAGTCGTGAACACACGCCCAAACATAGCACATGCTTGTATTGTGTTGTTAGTTCAACACGTGCTACATCCTATCAGATTGGAAAGCAATATGGCGTAGGTATACTGCGTTATCTCAAAGGTACACACTTTTACCCCTTGGAATTCAAGACATTAGGCAACAATATTGTAGGTTACTCTGATGCGGATCGGGCAAATGACCAAAATGACCGACATAATTATACAGGATGCATGTCCAGCTTTGCAAGTGCTGTTATTTCGTGAGAGTCGAGAAGCAGAGAAATGTAGCTCTTTCAAGAAATCAAGCTGAGTACATGGCCCTTACTGAATCCTGCAAAGAAGGAATGTGCTTGAAATGATTAGCAGAAGAACTTGGAGTAAAGGAAGGTCCTTTGAAACTAAACAGCGATAACCAAGGTGCTAATCACAAAACATCACCGAAGAACCGAAAACGTTGATATAAGGCACCACTTCATCAGAGAAGTAGTTGAACAAGGTGAAGTCAGTGTGGACTATCTCGAATGAGAAAGTATGATTGCTGATGTATTGACCAAGCCACTGCCTGTCCTTAAGTACGAGAAATTTCGAAGGGGATTTAGAACGGCTCCCGTCAGACTCTGACAATAACTTCGGTATTGTAATTTGATATCAACGACTCAATGTTAGATAAGTATTTTGTTTCTCGACGATTAAACGGTAAGGAATGACGTCAATATGAATCCACACTACGTAAATCATGCATCTCCATTTTTTATGTTCTATTGTCATGTTTATATGGTGAGGGGGTGGCCGGCTGATTTATACCAGATTTAGGAAGCCGCGTACCAAGAATTGAGATAGTATATACCTTCCTGTGCAGTAGTGCAGTTTCTATTGACACAAATTGCCCAATGCTGTAGAATTACTGGGATGCCTTCGTGGGATTCGGAAATTACAAACAATGTATAGATCCGCGGAATCGTGATAGTATAACTAATAACTTTTTGGGCCATTACCTCTCATACCGAACCATATCTTCACTAATTTTGGCAAGTAAGATCAGAGAATTTTATAATCATTATTGACCAATAGGGTATTCCAACTCGACATTTAAATTTTTTAACTGAAAGATCACAGCGAGAGCTTCCTATTACAAATAAACAAACAAAATATTAATTTAATAAAAGCTTTCTTTGACTATTGTCTTTTGGACGCAATCCTCCTTCAAGTTTATAACTCCTTTTAAATATTGGTTATGTGGAAGAGCATGCTGAGAGAGTCGCGTAATTTGTGAGAGCAAAGCAACAAATGTATCCTTCTAAGCCGACATTTCTGGGAATGCATCATTGAAAGATTGCATTTGTTTTATTCCGTAGACGTTCCGTGGAGAACTTGCAGCAATTACTGGAACACCAAATACTGCGTAAATACATACGAGCGGAACCAACTCAACTGCTGGAAAAAATACGTGAACTCGACGTCCTTCAACACCTACTGCCAACTCAACAGCGTAAACGTGTCTACCAAGGAACTGACTGATCCCGTAAAGGAGTTCTGGGAGTGAGTATTGAACCATGTTAGAGACAACATCAAAAGTGTTGCTTCGTGCAGTTAAATAAAACAGACCAATGTATAATTCATCATCAGTAATACGTCTACGTAACGTTTTACCAGGAAATTAAATTTATAAGTTATTTTAAGGAAAATTTGGATTAATATTTGGCTAAATGACTACGTATATGTTAGGCGACGAGTGCTACAAATATCATCGGGCGTTCAGCACATTGGCAACATCAGATGGGAGTTGGCAGGGACTCTACTGCTTGTCTGGGTCTTGTGCTACTTCTGTATCTGGAAAGGTGTCAAGTGGACAGGAAAGGTACGTTCATTTGCAATACATTACCAAGTACTATTCAAGGTGTCACAGACATTCCCCAAATCAACTGAAGCAATATTTATAACCCGAACAATACCCTAAATTCTCCCGTAACGCTATTTGATTATTTAAGATGGGTAGGAATTTAATATATACTGTTTACAATGCTGTGAAAAAGTTCCTGTCATGCAACATGATCGTATGAGCGAATTCCCGTAAATTATCGTATTATATTTTTGTCAAATCGCTTTGAACTTTAATCACTTTAAGCACAAAGAAATGGTTAACTACCGATCAATTTTACGGCAAGAAAACTTGTTCCAAATAATAATAATCTGCTACTCAAACGAACAATTAGGACGTCTAGTATTTTTGTAGTTTTTATTGATTTACACATATAATTGATTATTAATCAATATCATTTATGAATAAATTAACTAATTATGAATAATTAAAATATCCAGCATAATATTTAGGTTCTAGTTCATGTGTAATAAACTTTTATTGAGTAATATTCTGCTAAAAAATTTATAAATACCTATATATGTACGTATATAATTATTTTTAGGTAATTTTAGTAATTTTTTAGCAAATTTCTTGAATTTTGAGCAATGTTGTTCAGCAAATTGTTCAGCAAACTCTACCTTTCTTTTGGAATGCTTGATTTCTTGGCGCTAGAACGAAATTTTCATCTCAATCCTAAGGAGAGTTATTGTGTGGCAAGACACGGTGTAATATAGGTACATGTATGAAAAAGTGTCAAAATTCAGGAAACCGGATTTCCATGAAGAAAGCTTTGAGACTTTTGCATTTGAAATTTTAGGAGACACTGAAATAGCTTAATTTTACGGAGAAAAAAAAATCAGCTGAAACCACTTGAAAACGTAACGCGATGTGGTGGGTAACCAGGCCTTAGAGACACTTAACGAATACCTAGTGTCTTCAATTTTTCACTACTTCTAAATGCAACGTATTTCATACTTGAAAACACCGAATTCTTATGTCAGTTCTTAGCTGTTTTCATTCTTTCATACACGGCAGAGTAGACCACTCAGTTCAGCAGAATATCTTCGAGTGGTTGTCAAGTGTTGTCTATGATATGTACCTGGATGCTATCAATAGCCTTCAACATTTTTCAGTTGTAATCTTTGATAATATAATGGCTCTCCTGGCAGCCCCGAAAATAGGCCCGACGAGAAAAACAATACGCCAAGTTAAACCTTGGAGACCAATCATCCATTTACAACCACATTACATGCCATCATGCCTCATCACCAATACATACAGTATTCAATATACCTAATTGCGTAACTTGGTGTAAAGTCATGGTTACACATATATAGTAATACACGGATTGTTTCTAGTAGTATTTTTTTCTTTCAATTATTCGCAGGTTGTGTATTTCACTGCACTCTTCCCTTACTTTCTGCTGACGGTTTTGCTGATCAGAGGCATCACTTTGCCAGGTGCCGCTGAAGGCATTTACTTCTACGTCAGTCCGAATCTATCGAAATTGGGAGATTCCGAGGTTAGTTATAATTCATATCTACGAATATTGATTTTTGTACAGGTATTTGAGGCATCGGATTCGATTCATATTAAAATCAACAACTGGCTCTACAGTTTTATTTGTTTATTATTATTTTGTTTAAATCATTATTATTTTTTATAGGTCTTGAATGGTAATAATGTCGTTCTTGGATTTATATTAATTGCCAGTAGACGATCTGTAAATTGCAACGCAGTTAAACATGGTTAGTATGGTAGCGTGTGTAAACGCGGACATATGACTCAAAAACACATGCCAAAAACACCGCCCAAGTTGGTAGACCTTCTTTGTTTTTTTATAAGTTTTAGCCAATGTATATAATTTTTCAAACTGGTGAAACTTATTAACTAGGCATTTTGTAATAGCTAAGATAATGTGGACAAAGTATGATATGAAATTATAGAAACGGGTTTTTATTGATTTACCTATTTTATTCCCATATAATTGCTAAGAAACGTTTTCCCCCCATCACCTATACATTGCAATACTACCAGATATACCAATTCTACCAAATTGGTACACGAAGAACCACAAAGAAATGTCATGTGAACGAGATTGGCGAAGCCGATGTGAAGGGAGACAGAGGGATTGGCGAATGAGGACAGTACTTTCCTAGAGCATGCAATAACATGAAAATACATGACGTTGTTGGTATTAAATCTAATGGATTATTCCCGCTAATAATGAGAGTAAACTTATCATTTACATACCTTTCGGAGCAGTCCGTCGTCACTAGCAAGTCGAGTACTGGGGACGAGCGCTTTCGGTGTAAGGACATCATTATCGAGTATTGCTTCGGCGGTCAGATGATGATGTCCTTATATCGAAAGCGATCGCCCCCAGTACTCGACTTGCAAGTGACGACGGACTGGTCCGAAAGGTACAAAGCAGCAAAATAAAGAAAAACGACATTTCGCACATTGGCCAAAACGCTTTAGTCAATATAGAGTATGACAACTAAGTATAGAACACCTCCAACAAGACACAATCACTGACCGTTTTAGGCATTATGTAAATTCCTAAGGAGCCATTAGGCACGATGTCTAATTTCACACATTGACTATAACATATATACCAAAGTATTGTTCATATAATTGTTTTCGTTCAAGGTCAACAGTTTAACTGCGTTGTATTTTGCACATACCGTTCGCGTCATTTCGATTCACTGTGAACAATTATACAGCGTGTAATTAAGTAATTATTGATCGGTTAATCATTTCAGGTTTGGATCGATGCTGTTACGCAAATTTTCTTCTCGTACGGCCTCGGTCTGGGAACGCTCGTCGCTCTGGGCAGCTACAACAAATTCACCAACAACGTTTACAAGTAAGGAGCTAATTTTCAAGTGAAGTAAGACATATGCCGTGATTTTTACTGTAGAATGATCTTTGTGTTGGTTTCAGAGATGCCCTAATCGTTTGCTGTGTCAATTCAGGAACGAGTATGTTCGCGGGATTCGTCATATTTTCAGTGGTTGGCTTCATGGCGCACGAGCAGCAAAAACCTGTTGGCGAGGTAGCGGCTTCTGGTGAGTTCGACATTGAATGGTTTTATTTGAAAATTTTATGAGGTATAAGCCTTTAAGCGAAATACATTGGCATACGAAAGCACTCCTAGCTTTAGTTGTTGTAATTATACAATATTAATTCATCGTGCCATGATGGAAGCCACGAGTACCTTCAACCGAATCATCAAAGGTGCTGATGAAATGTAAGCTGAAACACTCTTGTAAATTCAACAAAACAAATGGGCGTATTATGACAAACAAACATGACACTTTCACATCATAGTAGCAGTTTTCCGAATCAAATGAACAGTTTTCCACATAAGTTGGGACTCATAAAAAATACGTGTTTCGTGAATATCATTTTAGCGCAAAAGCGCACGCTCATATATGTCCAACGCTGATAAAACCTGTAAGAGACTGTCTGGGTGTCAACCCGAATAACCGCTGATCATTTCATCAGAAGCGGAACGTAGTTTAGTATAGTAGGAATCTCTTGAAACGTAGAACATATTTTTAGAGGATGGGGGATGGGGGAGGTTAACAAGTATGTTTGCTGAGATCTATTAATATAGGTCAGACATAGTTGAATAAAATGCTGCGTGCGGTGAATCAGTGGTTTTGGAAATCATGATTGTGTTTTTGGTAACACAAGAAGTCCAATTGGTATTGAAATATTGGCAAGTTAGCGTTATCGAATCTTATTATTCTTCCTCCGATCTCATTGCTCACTGAAATATCATAACCAATTGCAACAACCAACATGACCCACAGTATATAACTAATAATACTGAAAATATTTTTTTTATAAGCTATATCCACCAAAGTCCGTACGGATAAGTTGTTGAAAATTAAGATAATTGTTCGAGTATTTCTGACAATTAAAAAAACTCATATCATTCCGTTTCTTCTTGAATTTTGATCATTCTGTTTCTACATAAAAAAATCTACATGAACTTTCATGAAAAATGGCCCATCACTCGATTTTTTTAAACGGGCGCAATCATGCGCAGGAAATGCTACAATAAATTATGAAACATCGAGATTTTTAGGATATTCAATTGTCATGTATGACACATGATTTTGGAGTATTTTTTCACGCTTAAGTAATTGCGTAGAGATGTTCTTTCATTGATATGAAGTACCAACTTCGAAAACTACGAAAGAATTAAATGAAAATCACACAAAAAATGAACTGGAGAGCCATGGGTATTTCATTATCCTCGCTGGATCGACAGATAGAGTTCGCTGAACCTTTGTAACTTTGGTGGACATTTAAAAATTCTGCAATCGACCAAGAAAAAAATGTTAATCCAACCCCCCACCCCCTCTCACCCTTCAAAATTTGTTGGTTCACGTTTCAATGAGCATAGAATGTAAAAATCGATTTTAAAAAAGTCCGTCCGTCCGCTGTATGCTGTACGCCGTCCAGAGCTTTTCTCCCAAACTACTGGATCTAAGTTCATTATATTTGCCGGCGGTATTCATTGGGAGGGATGTGCCAGTAACATCGGCATCAATTTTGATGAACCCTAAAGGGTAGTAATTAAGGGCTGAATTATTGAAAAATCGAGATCACGGAAACTTGCAAGGTAACAGTAATAATTTTTGGTTGTCTTTTACATTTATTTTCCCAAAGAATTGAATGAAATCATCCGGAATAAAGGAGCAGTGAACCTGCGATTTTGCGAGTGAACCTCTAAGTTTATTTGATGACCACTAGATAGTATTAGGCTTGCAGCAGACGAACGGCATTTCGCGCTGCGGTTATGCCAAGTCACGGCACCGCATCAGCTCGTGTTGAATACTTACAGGAAAGTGTAGGTGTGTTATTTAATTTGATTGATTTCTCTTCATAGGCTTTTCATATTTGATACTTACCTAACGATTCGTGTAATAATTACAGACAGGTGTTCTGCATAGAAGAGCAATCTAATACAGAAATAATATACCTTAGCTCAATAATTTTCAGTGTTTTATAATTCTGTCGATTTTTGTCTTCTTTTTCCCCCTTAACCCTCCAAATTTTAGTTTTACCTCACCGCTGCCACCCTGTTTCTTCTTGACCATTTTATTACACTTATTTTAAAATTATTACACTTGGATAAAATTACAATGAGAAGTTGAATTGAAACTAACTTTATTTTTTTATACAATCGTTGCAACGAGTCGTAACACTAGGGACAGTAATTATCCAGTAGTCACAACAACAAACTAGCATAAGCACTACTCAAACACATTTTGGGGTACCATCTGTTCTTGATAATCCAGGATCCAAGGGCGAAAACAGTTAGTGATTTCAGGAAAAAGTTTGAGATTAGATTTTGAAAATTTAGTCCGTTCTGATTGAGTAAATCTTTGTCTGCCATCACAAAATTGGTGTAAAACAAAATGGCGGCCGCAAAAATATAGCTTAATTCGCCCCTTTTAAAGTTAAGTTACATACCATTCATCCAACACACATTTTTATACGTAGCAAAAAACTATGAATTATCTTCAAAAATAAGCAAATAACAAACAATAGAAAATCGGGCTAATATTGGGTCAGTCCTCTCTTCCTCCGCGTCAAGACTTTTGTCCTTTAAAACCACATTGTGGTCTTAATATTGGTCTGATTTAGGTCTGCCAAACTTCATTCGATTCACGATTAAATACTTTCCAAAGTTCCTATCGAACAAGTTTTGGCTGAGACCTTACCCCCAGTACTTATAGCAGAGCTCATCAATTTTATGTCATTTTACACATAAAGTTAGCAGAAACGGCTCTTTACTTTGTATTTTGGGAAAGGGTCTTAGCTAAAACTTGCTTTATATGACCATTGGAAAGTGTTTAACTCTTAATCGAATGAAGTTTGGTAGACCTAAATCGGACTAATATTAGGGCCGCAGGGAGGTTTTGAAGGTCAAAAGTCTTGACGGGGTGTGGAGAGGGCTGACCCAAAATTCGCTTATTTTGGGGGGTAATTGATAATGTTTGGATCGAATCGCTCTGTATTTTTATGCTCTACGACTTTGCTGCGTATATAAGTTTCTGTAGGATGAATGGTTTAGGAATTATTGGAGAAAAACTTTAAGATGGGCAAAGTAAACCATCTTCATGAGCCCGCCATCTAGTATTTAACCACTTTCGAAGTGGCAGACAACGATTTTTTCACTAGCACAGGACTGTATTTTCAAAATCTAATCTCAAACCTTTTCCTTAAATTACTGCCTATTTTCGGCTTTGACTCCTGGACTATGAGGAATGAACTTCATCAATCTCAAACCTGTGGTCAGCGATACCTTGCATAACCTAAATGAAAGCTGAGGTGAACCCCAACTGGGTCAGCCTAGCAAGAACGCCTGTCACTCACGGAGTTATGGACAGATGACCGCTTTCTAATAAACGGATATCTCGCGAAAACCTTGACAGTCGATCGTGTTTGTATTTCCGTGGTTAACAAGATAAAGCTTGTTTAGCTAATCCCGCTTAACATTACTTCAGGTTGATTACCTATCCGAGATAAGATTAAATTAGTTTCCCTTGTATGCACTCGCGAAATCCGCGTTCATCACCCGTTTTATTTGCAGTGTGATATGGTTGAAATTATACCCTAAAACAACTCGGAAATTTAGATAAAACGATCGCAAACAGATTTGTAGTGAATTATTCACATATGTGGTACCTAATTATAAGCTCTGTTTTCTTGTCAATAAGCGATTTTTAAGCCAAATATAAACGTCTTTCCTTTGTTAAGTAGAAAGATAATTTCAATTTCCAGTCATGCAGCATGATCGTATGAGCGAATTTTCGTAAATTATCGTATAATAATTATGTCAAGTTGTTTGAAATTTATGCACTTTGAGCCCCAAGAAATGGTTAACTATCACTTTTATGGTAAAAAACTTGTTCTAAATTATAATCCGCTGGTCATACAAAGATTTTGGATTTCAAGTTTTTTTTTTCTCAGTTTTTTATCGATTTTTGTTTATTATTTTTCATTAATGAACCTTTGTGATCTACCAAAAAAAAATGTAAACCCCCCCCCCCCCCCCCCTCAAAATTTGTAGGTTCACGTTTCAAGGTACGTTAATTACAAAATAAATAAGAAAACTAAAAAAAAAGTCCAGTCATGCAGCATGACCCCATGAGCGAATTTTTGAAGAATATTACCGATTTTTACAACCAGCGAACGGCATTATTTCGATTTTTGACTGATTTTTCAACTTTGAAATTTTTGAAAACTTGATACATATTCTTATAGGAAATTTTACGCTGATTCCGAATATACCACATGTTAGTATGCTGAAAAAATTATTTCGCACGACAAATCGCGAAAAACAGGCTATTTTGAAATTTTTGACTACATTTTTGAAAATTTCAACCCGAAGATGTAATCCGATCAAGCTGGCCAACGAACTTGAACTTTCGTTTTGTGCCCTTAACATTTCAAAATTTGTTTGAAGTTTCTAGCACAATTCTACGGACAGTTATCGTCTGGAATGACACATACATACATACATACATACATATACATACATACATACATATATACATACATACATATATACATACATAAAAAAATGCGTTAAACTTCAGAATATGATTCAGAATAGCCTGAAACGGATTTCTGCATAATTTTTTTTCAAAAATTCACATTCTACAAATTTTGAGGCGAGAGCAATAGCTTAATTTTCTTCAAAAATTCGCTAAAACAGCTACAAATATGAAAAAGTCCAGTCATGCAGCATGACCCCATGAGCGAATTTTTGAAGAAATCTTAGAAATTTCAGTCGCTATTGATCGTGTAGAGAAATTTTAGTTTATGATTTTGATAGACAAACATGGAATCAAATTTTAAACAAGCACCTACTACCTACGTTTTAAACAGCATGGTTCTAGGATTGGTAATACAGGGATACTTCCATAAGAGTAGTTCAATCTGAATTTGGACAATGTTTCATGCAAATATTACCGATTTTTACAACTAGCGAACGGCATTATTTCGATTTTTGACTGATTTTTCAACTTTGAAATTTTTGAAAACTTGATTCATATTCTTATAGGAAATTTTACGCTGATTCCAATTATCCAAATATACCACATGTTAGTATGCTGAAAAAATTATTTCGCACAACAAATCGCAAAAAACAGGCTATTTTGAAATTTTTGACTACATTTTTGAAAATTTCAACCCGAAGATGTAATCCGATCATGCTGGCCAACGAACTTGAACTTTCGTTTTGTGTCCTTAACATTTTAAAATTTGTTTGAAGTTTCTAGCACAATTCTACGGACAGTTATCGTCTGGAATGACACATATATACATACATACATACATACATACATACATACATACATATATACATACATACATACATACATAAAAAAATGCGTTAAACTTCAGAATATGATTCAGAATAGCCTGAAACGGATTTCTGCATAAAATTTTTTCAAAAATTCACATTCTACAAATTTTGAGGCGAGAGCAATAGCTTAATTTTCTTCAAAAATTCGCTAAAATGAAAAAAAAAATCCGCCGTACGCCGCACTAAGGTCCAGAATACCTGAAAAACGGCAAAACCTCCTAAAATGGCCCAGAAGCGTTGAAAAAAATTTGAAATTTGACACAAAGGTTCAGTTTGGTCCCTAGTTGGTCCATACATCTCGCCAACCCGATTACTCTACACCTATGGGTGAAAAATGGGTTTTCGGTGTTTTATGATACATGGGCATGTGGGGTGTCGTTTTCGATGGTATTTTGGAAGTAGAATCGATTTCGGTGGGTCTCAAGTCGACCATTCCACCGCACCCATGGGCGCTGTGAACGAAAGCGGGAACGAAAATTTCCAGTCATGCAGCATGATCGTATGAGCGAATTTTCTTAAAAGTTCTATTGTATTATACATAATAGGTATGTTGAATCGTTTTGAAATTTGACCGATTTCAGTAGAAGGAAATTGTTAAAAACCAAATGTATGGCAAAAAAAACTCATACAAAATTAAATTTGGCAATTCAAAAGAGATTTAGGATTTTCAGATTTGTTTGAAGTTTTTTCACAATTTTTTTGCAAATATTAATGAAATTTCACTGCGTTTTTCAGCACAATTTTTAGTAAAATTTTTTAAATTCCCTAGTTAACTGTTGACTATTAAGTTGACAAAATTCTTATATAAATGATAAATTTAACAACTTTTGGCCGTTTTTAGCCATTTTTAGTGATTTTTCAAGTACAATTTTAGAAATTTGATCAATTTAATGTGCTCAAAAATTGTTGGCCAACGAAGTCATCCTTTCGTTTTGAATGCTTGATTTTTTGGCACGAACGGGAATTTTATTCCAATCCTAAGGAGAGTTGCAGTCTGGAATGACGTATATTTATATATAATTTCAATTAAATTCTCTGGGATTGTACGGTTAAGGCAGATGTAGATGCTCCTCAGCGAACTATATCGGTCCCGACTCTCTGGTAGCTTTTGTGCATGTGGAAACGTATCATCTGTCATGCATCATTTTCTCATTGACTAATTGATTGATTTTGCTCAAGTTTGGAGGATACTAACGCTCCAATTTTAATGTTCTATCCCCCCGCCCACAACAACCCGCTCTGGAACCTTTTAAGATTATTTAAAACATTTCACTGATCTACATCCATCTGAAGGATACGAGAAAGCTATGTAACACACCCAACATGACAGATGTTTAAACGAAGATCATCAGCTCGAGGAAGCAGAACGGTGGGAGTTCTGTTTGATCAGGTGTAGGTACGCAATCGTCATAGGGGGAAATATCTCCATTTTCGAGCCGTGAAGTTACCAAACTGTGACCTGTTACGAATATGCAAGACAAAATTACGAATATGCAAGACATAACTAAGCAGTAATTAGGTACAGTGGAAAAACGTCTGCCAAGTGGGGTTTGCAGTACAGCTTCTTCATATATTGTAACATGGACGTATAGAATTAGTTGAAGTAAAAAGTACGAGTTGAAATGATTGAATGCAAATCATAATTAGGGTTATAATTCATGTTTGCATGTGCGGATATTGTCTAAAAGTTAATCTACACAATAATTGAAAATTTCGAAAATCGATTCATTATTCTCGGAGTGTCATCCGATATAGTTTTTGCGTGTGTGCAATAGTTACCTCTTTTTTTTAAGGTTTAAGCCGCACCTCAACCAGAAGGGTCATTAGCGGCATAATTACCTATTATTCAAGCAAATGCGAAAAAATACAAAGGGCATCATCCTGGTCCCAACAACCTCTAGAGTTTGAACGAAATCGGACCAATAGATGATCAGTGATCTACGTTATAAGAAATTAACGTTTGCGCATGTGCACAGACTACCTACTATTAATCCAACGGCAATGCTATTATAGGGGACCATCTGAAAGCTAACCCGCGTAATCCCTGGATATTTCATGAAAATCGATCCATCAGTCTCGGAGTTTTGTGTATCGATCAATTTTAGTTTAGCGCTTGAGCTATAGTTATCACTCCACCAATCGCGATATAATTTATAGGGAATATTCCAGGAACATATACCTACCTACTCTCCAAGTTTAAACGAAATCTGACCAAGAAATAATATATGAAATAGATTATATGAAATCGATGTTATAAGAAATTAACGTTTGCGCATGTGCACAGACTGCTATTTGTGCGAAGGAAATAAAAGTTATATGGGACCGTCTGGAAGCTTACCCGCACAATCCCTGGAAATTTTATCAAAATGGTTCCATTAGACTTGGAGTTTTGCCTGTATCAATCGATAATATCGCAATGGTTATAACTCCACTAATCTCGATATAATTTATAGGGCATTTTTCTAGAACATGTACCCAACTACCTACCTAGTTTGAACGAAAAAGGACCAACAGAAGTTGAGATACTGACATTATGAGAAATTCACGTTTGCGCATGCGTACAGGCTAGTCTTGATCAGACGGCATTGAAGCTGATAGGGGACCGTCTAGGAGCTAACCCACACTATTCCTGAAAATTTCATCAAAATCAGAAGGAAATTTGATATAGTTTTGGGTGTGACAAGAACTTACCACAGGCAGAGTGACACGGAACCAAAATTGATTAGCTAGCTCTGAAATGCAAAAAGTAAGTGGAATTTTGATTTTTGAGAACAAACATTTTTTCGATTTCTTTTACGAACACAAAGCTATTCTGTCTTTGGTAGTGAGGAAGCAAAAATTTATTATCCAAAATCAAAATTTTCCACATGTATTTTACATTTATGACCATTCTGAACAACTTTCGTTCAGTATCTGTCTGTATCTGTGGTGTCCGCAAATCCTTGTAACGAGCTTATTTTCCACAGTTTTCATCCGATTTTGATGAAATTTTCAGGGAATGTGCGGGATAGGGTGTGAATGGCCCCCTATCAGTTTCATCGTTCCTGACTGAATACTTCACTCTGCGCATGCGCAAACGTAAATTTTAGTAAGAATAATTTTTTCACGCCCTAGTCTGATCTCGCTCAAATTTGGATGATTTGGGGAATGACGATTTTATCATCGCATATCAATTTCAACATGATTATATCATTAATAGCTACTGCGCATGCACCAATGTGAAATCCTTTGTAACAAGCTTATTTTTCACAGTTTTCATCCGATTTGGATGACATTTTCAGGGAATATGCGGGCTTGGGTATAGACGGTCTCTTATCAATTTCGTTGTTTCAAATCAATACTTCACTCTGCGCATGCGCTAACGAAATTTCTACCAAGCATTATTTCTCACGCCCTTGTCTGATCTCGCTCAAATTTGGATGATAGTTGGTGGTTGACGATTTTCAACATCCCATATCAATTTCAACATGATTGTATCATTAATAGCAGGTGCGCATGCGCCAATGTGAAATACATTGAGTATCATTTTTTCGTTTCTTAGTTGACCAATTATGAAGTTTCACGCTACATCTATACGTAAAAACGAGGAAGCTATGTGCCACACCCAACCTGGCAGATTTTTTGTTGAGTGCAGACAAACGAGCACAATCACGCGCAAATAGAGCACAAATTGTGAAGTATCGAGTTTTTGAAGATATTAAATTGCACATATGATACATGATTTTGGGCTATTTTTTCACGCTGAATTACGTGGTGATCTTCATTTATTGATATTCGTAACACCAACTTGGGAAGAAAAAAAAAACGTAATTTTAATACGATTTGCGTGTGTGAAAACGAGTTGGGAAATACTAAATTCTGACCATTTCTTCGGTGTTTTTCCAAATTGATATTGCGGATATCAATAAATGGTCATTACTGCGTGATTCAATTTAAATACCCTAAAATCACTTATCACAGGTGGCAACTGAATTTCATCCAAAAAACTCGATATTTCATTATTGGCACTTGTTTGCGCATAATGGCGCCCGTTTTTGCGCGCACGAAATTCGAGTAATGGGTCATATTTTCATGAATTTTTATGTCCGGATCTTTCATTAAAGATGGGGGTTCCCATTTGAAAAACGAGAGAGAGATCGTAACGCCACAGTGGCGCATGGCAATCGAAATCCATTTTCACCATTGAATAGTATTTGTAAAATCAATAGGAGTTACCATTAAAAGTTTTTCAATTTATAAAAAGTGTTTATAGATATTTTCAGTATTGTAAAATTTTTCTATATATTAAAAAATAAAAATAATAATTGGACGGTCCATTAAATTTTAGACACCTTGTATGAAAAAGCGTTAATCCTAGGATTTGTTTCAAAATGCCTCAAAATGGATTTTAAGGAGAACATTTTTCAAAAATTGTTATTTAAAAATTTAGTTGCGGAGCCACTGCAATTTTTTCTACAAAACATCGATATTGTTGAATAAACTGTGGTTAGAAGAGGGAATTCTTGTTTTAAAGAAGTTAGACAGCACTTGAGAAGATCCATTTCAACGATGAGTCAATTTAAATGTTAGATACCTATTCAATAAACAATATATGTATTTGCTAATCTTCTTACAATCTAAGTAATGCGTTCAAAAGACAAATGGTTGATAATGTATCTGTGTCAAATGCAGATGGTGAATTGTTTCATTCAACTTGAAAACGTCGATAAAAATATACAATCGATCACGTGATATGTCTAGCACCTACCCCTTCAACATGATTTATGCAACAACAATTCAACAATAGAAAGTAGAGAGAGAAAGAGAGAGAGAGAGAAATTCTTTATTCATGATTAGAATTATAGATAACATTCCTGCGATAAGTATTATCGGCCTTGGTAAATACGTCAGCCGGCTTTCATGTGATAAATATGTATCTCAAAATTAATGATTTTTGTAGGCCTGAGGATGATAATTCCCATTCAAAAAAATAAATTACACTTCTTAAATAACATTAGCAGAATGAAACATAACATGACGATATAAATAATATACAGACAGTAATATTGTTATACGCCAACTAAATACAAATGTTGTAACTATTAGCTTATATTAATACTCTGGGAATTAATTTATTATAAATACTATATCAAATAAAACACAAGTTCCTCTTTCTTATTTGAATTAGCTATTCGAGCAATCGTTTTAATTAAATTCAGCGACGAGGAATTCCCTTTATTCCCAAGCCTCCCACACGTAGTTGCTCAGACCCACTCAATTTTCCTCATTTAACATACTTATGAGAGCAGGAGTGTGAGGATCCTCACATGCTTCTTTCGGTAGGACGTGAAAATTGGACATGCCAGAAAGTGCTATGTGGACTCGTCAGTGCCCAAATTACAGATCGAGCTCCCATAAATTATTCTTTGGCCCCAGGGTTTACAGTTTAAGTCGAGGAGCTCACACCAACACTAAAGATGGGTTTCACCTCAATTCAACATTAGCAGTCCAAGTGTAATCGGAATATCCTCTGTGGGACATCCCAACACCTTGAAGATGAAATTGGGAGTTGAGATAATGCCCGTCGGAAGAGCCCACTGCCAAGGCCATTAGTTACGAAACGTTTGGGATAATGATGTGAGTGATATCGTTATCGAGAGGAACGTTACTGAGTGTTTGTTTTTTTTTTCAACTACCCGGTCTCTTCCATTGCGTAATACGTCAGAAAACGTTTCCATGGTGGTGACACGCTCAGGTTGTGTGACGAATTCGCAAACATATTTTTGTTTGGAAAATGCCAGAGCTGATGGGGAACTTTTGTGTTAATGATTGGAATCTGAATGTTTGCGAATGGGATTTTAATAGCAGGTATCGAGTAAAACTGCCTTCATTTTAAGCGAATTTCCAGGGTCCCTACAAACTAATCGAAAATGTGAACTCGTGACTTTTCAAAGAGTTTCCTCGTGAAGAGGAACACCAGTCAAACTTAAATGGTTGGGAAATTTGTCAAAAATATTAAATCGAACATTAGGAAATGAATTGGAACAATACAAATTATTTTCGATGAGTTTCCTGTTATTTTTGGATACTAATAAAAAACTGGTAAAGTTAAAGCTATCGAAAAGAAATTAGTCAAACTAATCTTTTACTTATGATTCGCGATCGTTTCGCTAGCATCTCAAAATTACATAATGTCAAGTAGTCAATCCCTTAGTAAAAATACAGATTAGTAACATACTTTAATAAATTAAAGTATTTAAATAATGAAAATTTAAATTTAAATAATGAACCAAAACTCAAAAATTCATGGCTTTGTATGAATGTGCAAACCAATGCAATAAATAATTATTTTTCGAGAAAGAAAAAGTGTCTGCATTACATTATCTGGTTGCCTTCAAGATTGTGTCTCTCTTTTTGAAGGACGAATTCATTTTGTAAAAGGACGAATTCATTTTGTAAAAGGACGAATTCATTTTGGAAAATGACGAATTCAATTTAAAAATGCTATATATACATTCTTTATTGCGTGCTCTAAAGTTCGAACGGCTAATGTTCATATTTGGTAACAAAAAAAGTAGTTTTTATGATTTCTAGGCGGGGTTCGTCATCCAGCGAAATCGACCCGGTCTAAGTATTCCAAATTTGATTTTGAAATGTTCAAATATCGTTTAAATTGTGAGTTTGATTTAAAAAAAAAAAAAAAGTAGGTACCTATGTTTTGTCAAGTTTTTTGAACGCTGAATCGAACGAGACCCACTGCGCATCTAAATGTGACGATTTTAAAGTTTTTAAACCTCAAAATCAATAGTTGATCCCAACGAATTTTCCAACCGAGAAATTTTCATTGGAACCATTGCCATTTAAGTAATTTTCTGAATTACAGAAAAAGATAAATTTTCAGCCTGAAGTTTTATTCCCGGTTTTATATTAGCATTTAAAAAAGAGAGCATATGTTTTGTAAAGTTTTTTACTCGCTGAATTTTTCATGGGCATTCTACCTAGACCTTTATTTAACCATAGAGAATATTCTTAATTGTTCAGTAGAAATATCTGAGAGAGAGCTTTCCAAAAAGGTGCTATATGATGGATATCTGACCAGTAAAACGGCTCTTGAAATTCATTTGCACGATGTCGTCACGGACCCCGCCTTCCTTAGGGGAACCCTCTGCTCCCAATCAAATCTACGTCACGCGTGATCTTCCTACCCTTTTATTGTGTTGTTTCACAAGCGCTGAATCCGAATCTGAGGACTAAAGTGTGAAATTCTAACTGATGACAGTTCCCCATTAATAGTTAACAAATTCAGTGAGCACACATATCATAACAATTTAACATATAAATATGATGAAAAATATATGAGAATTCGTTCATATGGTCATGCATGAATTTTTATTTATTTATTATTCTTTTATTTATTTTTTTTTTTAAATATATTGTTGTATAAATATATATTATGTTTGATATAATTGTTGATCGTGAATCATATAGTTGATTGACATCGAAGATTTCGGCTGGTTATTGAGGTGCGGTCGATTAAGGACACTGGTTTATTTTACCAACGTTTTGTACGTTTATTCGTACCTTTTCAGGGTTATGAGTTGTGTCGAAAGATGGAATGCACAATTTCACTCAACATTTATGATATGAAAATTCACTGAAGTTTAGAGAGAGTACACCCAACAATGTCTATCACGAAAAATAACTTTCCTTTCCTTAATCGACTGCACCTCAATAAACACCCACATTCTCCGATTTCAATCAACTATATATACACATATATTTTTTTTCTTTCTCACTGAAAGATTCCAGTGAAAGATTCAAAAAAATAGTATGGGTATCGATTGAAAAAAGGCAAAAACGGGTCTCACGTCCCTGGAAATATAGCGACTTGAATTATATTTTCTACCCGTTTTATGAAAAAACGAATCGGGGTTCAAAACCGGAAATTGGTAATAGGGGTTACAGGTCGCTGAATCTAAATTTCAAGTCAAATCACAATTCTGTCCTACTGGTTGAAGTCAAATTGCTCAATTAGGCAATACCGGCACTGGTACTAAGCATAATAAAAGACACCGTCAGGTCGTAGTGAAAATTATTAGATTTTACTATAAAGTAATCATTTATATTCCATCGACAAAAAATATAAAAAATAAAACCTAATAGTGCAGCTACCTCAACAATAATTATCGAGCCAACCTGGCCTACTTCAGATTTTCGGTCACGTACAAACATTGAGTGCTATAGAGGCAATTCATCATTATCGATGTTCCATCTATTCAGAGGCCTCGTTGCTCCATTGTACGAGCAAATGAAAGGGAATGAATCGATCGACCACTAAGAATTCGGCATGAACCTACTTATTCATTCTTTTGAATGGTAACGATTGTGCCAAGGTGAGAATCAGCCTGATTTTCACAAACAGCTGGTGACACAATTAGGCTGACGTTTTTTAAATCAAAGACCGACGCAACAGTCAACTTAAATATTGAAAATAATAAACCAAAGTGAAAAAATAAAAGAAAATTAAATAAAAAATAGCTTGACATTTTATTTCATATAAATAACGAGATAGCAACGGTAAACGTGGTTAGATGGACGTACAATAATTAGTATCAACACGAAGAACTTGAATAAATATTGTTTCAGAATCATTATTAAGTTTTAAAATTTGAACATGATAAATCTAAATTAGATACCTTGCTTCCAGTTGATAACATGCATTTAAAAAAATAATAAAAACAACTCAACACATATCATTATTTAAACCCCCCTCCAGAGTAATGACGGAAAGGAACACATTGAATAAAGTGCTGTACACTAGTGGGTCTGCTGACCAGGTTTTTCGTAAAGTTTGAAATAAGTAGAATCTGCTTTTTACGTCTTATGTAGGAACCAAAAAATATTTTAAAAGTATACCTAGTTTGCATACGATGTAAAACAAGTGGGGGATGTTAATTAAGATGTGAGCACGGTTAAACCATTCGATTCAGCATCCCTGAAAAACATGGAAACCTACAATAAACAAGAACCTAAATTTGAGATTTGTTGTCCGATATCGTCAAAGATGGTCGCAATAAATCGTGTCGCCCTGAAAGTCGTCTCAATCGATTCATCACGTCAAAAACTATTGGAATTATATTTCGTTTGACGTCGTCGACGATATTGCCCCCACATTGTGTTGGATCGGCACCAAAGACAATACAGCATATTGCGGGTGTCTGAAAACAACGTCAACACTATGGCCTCCCCCAGCACAACCTGCTCGGCAATAACCGAACATGTTAGGACGCGCCTGGCGGCCTCCCCGAAAGCCTAAGGGCGCGACCAGAACGCGGATGCCTAGAGGAGATGCTGATGTGGATGTCTATCGCGCTAACCATCCATAATACAAATACAATGTTTGAATGTGGATGGACAGAACGAGGAGGCAGGAGGAGCAATGCCGGCCTCGCTGAGATTTTGAATGACTTTGATGACTTTGAATTTCAAAATAATTTGATCCTAGGAGGTCACCGTTGCGGTCGCATCCAAGCTCCCTCTTTTCTGATTGGCTATTTCAAGAACGCACCCCTCCACTGCATGTTTCCATCCTGTGTTTCACATTTAACAGCCGCTCCTAACCACTAGGCCTCACTCCGGCCCTCTTCAGCGACTGCCACGTTCTGAACAAGGCAGTCAGGAGGCTAGATATGGTTGGCTAGCGCGATAGCCATCCACGTCAACGTCCTCCCTCTAGGCATCCGCGATCCAAGTGCAGTCTAAGTTTACTTTTGGGAGAATAATTCGAGAACTATTGTAATTGCGCGTACTTGTAGACAGTTACAGATGTTCAGCATCAATGCCAGAGATAAATGTGAAGTCGCAATTGAAAATCGAAAATTTGAGTAACATTTTCAGAATTTTTACAATCCAATTCCTCATAGAGCAGAGCAGTAAAGTATATATAGTAATTTATATATTCTAGATGATTTGAATTTTCATGACAAGGGAAGTAGATATTCACAATAATTATGACGACTAAATATTAGTTGAGGATGAAAACAATATAAAATAGATCAGCGCCAGGTAATAAAATTAGCTTTTATGGTTTGATGCTTTAGTTCTCCCATGGAACTACCCCAACTTTGGTCGGGCATCTCCAAATCGGGAAACTTCCGGATGCAGATGGGGGGAAGGGGACTCTTATGGCAGCATTGAGTTCAGCGTGTGTGTAGTGTAGCAGCTCCTCAAATATACTATTATGTTTGAGGAGCTGCTATCGACAGCACAGTAAGTTGCAGCAGCAGCTGCATATATTTTCATTGACTACAGTCTCAAAGAAGAAGAAAATAAACGCAAATTGAAACGTTGGAGGGGGTGTAATGTCTACCGTAACCGAGAAGTGTACAGTGGAAGCAACTTGCTGACATATCTGTAATTCCTGCATGTCAACAGGATGTACAAAAATTTCACCCTTAAGTACCCGAAAGATTTTGAGCATCTGTCACAAATAGTAGGATCACAAATCTGAAAATTCGACACTACACTGCGAAAAGCTATACCTGCAGAGGAAAGGCTGGCATTCATTCGACGGTTTTTGGCCATCGGAGACTCCTACACAAGTCTGCATTATTTCTCAAGATACCAATGCAAGCCATAAGCACGATCATCCCTGAACTATGCCAGGCGATAGTGGATGCATTGATGAAAAAACTACATGCAGGTAAGGCGAATATCATTGACAAGACGACTGATGCAACGTACTTCAAAAGGGGAGGAGAGCACCACGGCATCCACACCACACTCGACCCCATTACGTATCAATCCTTTGATGTGACGGGGAAGACCCACACTACACTCCACCCCGTGTATTGTGACGGGGAAAAACCGTCAAGAGGCCGAGACGTGTCAAAATGATACAGGGCATTGCTCAAGGCCAGGGTTCACACATATCAAATGTCTGATCCGTATCATCATTGCGTATCCTCAAGGCGTATCCCTATCAATAGGATGCAACAGTGAAAAGATTGGCGAAATAGAAGAAAAAGGGTCGCAGTGCGCCAAAAAATCAAGCTTTCCAAACGAAAGAATGAGTTTGTTGGCCAACAATTTTTTAGCACACTAAATTGGTCAAATTTCAAAAATGTACTGAAAAAATTAATTAAAAATGGCTAAAAACGGCCAAAAATCGTTAAATTTATATTTTTTTATCAGAGTTTCAGTCAAAACAACATTATCAACGCTTAACTGGGAAATTATAAAAAATTTGCACACAATTATGCTGAAAAAGTACTTTAAATTTCATTTATATTAGCTGAAAAATCTATGAAACTGCAAAAAACCTAAAAATCCAAAATCGATTTTTAATCACCAAATTCTTTCTACTGAAATTTCTCAAATTTCAATAGAATTTAAAATATTATAATACGAGGTAATAGGTAATTTAAGAAAATTCGCTCATACATGATCATGCTGCATGACTGGAACTTTTTCTCATGCCCTAGTCGTCTGATGTCGCTCAAGTTCGGAGAATAGTTGGGAAAAGAAGAGTTAGATCATTCCATATCAATATCAACGAGATCATAAAATTAGTTGCTGCTGCGCATGCATCAATGTGGAATCCTTGAAACAAGCTTACACTCCACTATTTTCATCCGATTTTCATGAAATTCACAGGGAAGTGCGAGTTAAGCTGTAGACGGTCAATTTCATTGTTCACAAATCAATACTTAACTCTACGCACGCCCAAACGTAAATTACCCTAAGGGGAAATTTCCCTGATGCCTAATTGACCGATATTGACGTCTTACACTACATCTTGACTTACAGGTCCCCGCTATGGTATTTTTTTAAGGTAATTTAAAACATTTCAATGATCTATAAATTCATGTTACGAATATGAGGAATCTATGAGTCGTACTTTACTTGACATACCTTTTACCTTTTTGAATCTGCTTTCCCGACTCATGATGTCCCGGTTTTTTTCCACCTGACCCTGCCGTGTATACCAAACTGCACCTACAATGAGGCATCAACGATGCGTCTTGTGAAGGCTTGCATCATTCAATAGCCAAAAAAACCCATTTTGATGTTCTCCAACAACAACTACCTACTAAGTAAGCTGACAATAATAATTGTAGGTTGCCCACCACCCCTGGTGAGGTCAACTGGTTGAACCGGTCGGATAGGCGCTCAACTCAAAATATTCCTCTAAAAATGTTTTATGGATAAGAGTGACGTTATTTCCGCCCTCAAACCCAGACAATCTACAAGTCGAATGCTTTACAGCTCTTTGTGGAGCCCTGCTACCTGAATGAATGCAGGCCGGGCTCAAAATAGATTTATCATCTTCCGAGTGTTCTTCGGAAATGCTGATTCTTGTGGGAAAAACACCTATTTACTAAAACGTCTACTAAGTTGGGTGGGAGTCTCTTCCTGTCTGAGCAAACTGATGCAACTGCGCAGTTGAGCTGAGCGTGTGTAGGCCCCTAAACATGGACATATAGAATTCGTATCAGCTTACTTCGGCGCGCCTCATTTTGGGGCCTGTCCTGATTTGACCTGTTTCTACATTTTAGCAGATTTTCGTAAAAAATGAAGCTATTACGTCTGCTCCAAATATAAAACAATTTTCGAAAATTGTCTTCATTGAAATCCGTTTTGAGATATTTTGAGACCGGACGATAACTCTCCTTAGGATTGAGATAACAATTCCGTTCTTGCGCCAAAAAATCAAGCTTTCCAAACGAAAGGATGAGTCCAGCACTTTTTAAGTACATTAAATTGGTCAACTTTCAGAAAATTTGCTCAAAAAATCCCTAAAAATCTCTAAAAAAAAACGGCTAAAAATTGTTAAACTTATAGATTTTTTGTGTTTAGTTCATCTAGGTGTATTCTAGGATCTAGAACATTAAAAAAACAATGCAGAAATGTATGCTAAAAAATGTACTTGAATTTCATCAATATTTCCAAAAATGGATAGAAACTGTAAAAAAAGCTAAGAATCAAAATTTTTTGGAATTGCTAAATATTATTTAGAAAGAGTTTTTTGGCCATGAAATTGGAAGTTAATAAATATCTTTTTACTTAAAGTGATGAATTGTCTAAATAATTTGACATAGTACTAGGGAGCCACCCCCTGCAGGCTTTGCCTGCCAGCCCCCGCCATTGTCTGACAGAGCGCCCATTGCGGCCTGACGGGCCGGAGGTGGTAGTGGGAGTGCAGGCAAAGACAGGAACTGCCCGTACCTTGGAAGCGGACGAAGAAGGTCGCGAAAATCCCTCTCTTCAAACAAAGGGGGCCACCCTTTGTTTTTTGATCTAACTACGTTTTTTGACAGACTTTCGCAATATAAACGAATAGGTTTTCCACGCATAAATCCTTTCAAACTCAACCAATTGTGTTGAAACTCAACCAAATGTAAGGGCATGCATGATTCACTGAGTGTTCTTAAACCAAAACCAACAATGTATCTCAATTAGAACCTGAGATATCAAAGGACAAAGCTATAAAAATTTGAGTTATCTGAATTTCAATGTTTGATGACAAATCTATGAATAAATACCTTTCATTAAAGAAAAAAAAAAGAATGAAGGAAATCGACCAGATAGAACTGCCGTACTAACTACCATAAGATTTCGTAATTTTTTAATACATAAGATGATAATATAATTTGCGAAAATTCGCTCATAGGAAAAAGCTGCATGATTGGAACTTTTTCCGTCTTGTCTATCACACTAATTTTTGGTAAACACATTCCTCCGGCATCATCCTGGACATATAGTCCACAACCTCCCAAGTTTGAACGAAATCGGACTGTTATATGATGAGAAACCGAAGTTATAAGATATTCGCATGGGCGCATACGCACAGACTAGTATTCGTCCGACGGCAATGAAATTTGTAGGGCATCATTTTGGAGTTAACCCACACAAACCCTGAAAATTTTATAAACATCGATCCATTAGTCAAAGATTTTTGCTGAGTCAATCAATTTTAGTTTTGAACTTGCGCAATAGTTATTACTCAACCAATCGCGATATAATTCATAGGACATCTTTCTTGAATATGTTCCCCACTACCCTCCGAGTTTGAATGAAATCGGACCAACAGGTGATAAGAAATTGATGTTAAGAGAAATTCACTTTTGGGCATGCGCACAGGCTACCTACTATTGATCCAACGCAATGAAAGTTACAGGGGACCGTCATGGAACAAACCCATATAATTCCCGAAAATATCAACAAAATCGGTCTTTATTCTAGTAGCTTCCAACATTAGTTTTACGCATGCGCAATAGTTATTACTCAACAACCAATTCTATATAATTCATAGGACATCTTCCTGAAACATATACCCAACTACCTCCATGTTTGAACAAAATCGGACTACTGGATGATGAGAAACCGAAGTTATAAGAAATTCAAGTTTGCGCATGCTTACAGGAAATACACCCTATGAATATGCAAATATATATATATATATATATATATATATATATATATATATATATATATATATATATATATATATATATATATATATATATATATATTCCAAAAACGGCGTAAAAAATTTGTTTCAACGCAGAAAAATCCGTCTTGGCCGAAAGGCAGGTCGAGTTCGTAGGCCAGCCCGATCGCTCCAGAATTTCAGACAAATTTACAATTTAGTGGTACCTTTTGACAAAAGAGCATGTGGGGTGTCATAGTCGAAGTATTTTTCAGCGCTGAGACAATTGCGACCACACTCAGATCTCTAAGATTCATAAATATGTGAGAAAAATCGATTTTTAGGAGGAAAAATGCCCATAATTGGCCACATTTTCGAGTTCGGCTACGTGTTCTAAAATTTTCCTTGTGATCTCGTCACACGGCTGTACCCTCAGTTTATTCAGGACATGGTTGGCCTCAATGATCAGAATTCAAGTGCCTATTTTGATGATATCCACAACTTTTCTTTGAAAATTTGCTCTGTTAGTCATGCTGCATGACTGAGTACTTTATTTTTAAACATTTTTTGCTATGTTGAGCTAAGGATCGACTTATACAATTTTTGTTCCACAGAAAAGTTGTGCAATTTATTTTTTCGTCGTTTCAAAGCCTTTTTTTCCGAATAAATTAATTTTTTTTAAATATTGATTATGATTTCAACGTTTTTATAAATAGAAAAATTTGTTTTTTTCTCGCAAAATTAGAGTTAAATACTTGGGTTTATTGATATTTTTCCAAGAACAAATGAAGAAGATAATTACATTAATTTAGAACGTTCAATCACTATTATTCCTCAGAATCAGCCGTGCAGTCGCGTCGTCATCATTTTTGTACAATTTTTCGAAAAAACGGGTCTGCGTAATCTTGACAGATAATTCTACAATAATAGATATGGAGACCAAAACGATTAAATATCGAATAAAAGGTTCACAAAATAGATTGGGCAAAATTTAGGACCAAAATTAGCTTTGATACGGCTGGCTATGACTGTTTTCCTCTCTACTGTTAAAGCACAATGAACAAAGTGCTAATAACTTTTCACACTGTTATCATTTTGAGTTTCTTCCTATTCCGTTGAAATGGCCCGTGCAATGGGTGCACTTGCTTATCTGAATGATTTCCATTCTCGACTGCGACCGCAACTCGACTGACAGAAGTGCGAGTCATAGCGAATGAGTTGAAAATGTAAAAATCCTGAGAAGGTAAAATCCTGAAAGGGTTGCACTTGTTCGAACAAGTGCAATACTGGTAAACAATCGTTATTCAAAACAATTGTCTTTTCTGAACTTCAGCACTATATTGGTGACCTCCTACGTAATAAAAACGTGGAAAGTGAAACTTCACTTTTGTCCACCTAAATCGGTCATTTAGCCCAATATGCATTGTAGGGACTTATGGAGTTCGAGTTGGACTGGACGGTTGTTGCCGGCCGGCATCAATTTCTGCAAGAACCGTTCGTTCATTGTTTTCGAATAGGTTGTTCTTTCGTGTTCGAATCAGACATATAAACCGAGATATTGGCCTAAATATCACGAATTACTTAGTAATAGTAGTATCCCTATATTTCAAGTCTCATCGTCCATTCTCAAATAATGTCGCCAGGCATTTGGTTCATTTCTCAATTCTTTCAATTGGTAAATGTACATCCGATAATTAACTTTTTCTTTAGCAACCACTGTCGGCTCAAGTTTGTTCTTGGTCTACGCAAATTTTATCTTTTCTCGTTTACGCGATTGCAATGTGGTGTTCACAGTTTTGGTTGAGAACATTCGAGAGAACGGTTCTACTACTAATTTCTCACTAAACGTGCACCTCAAACATATTTTAAACCCACACTTTTCGTGTAGTTTTACTTTTACGATTTTGACTTTAATCTGTGTGAATACAGGTTTAAAAAACACTGAGTTTTGGAGGGGATGAAGGATTTTCATGCAAAATGGCCCTCCACAAACTCACGAGTTTGGGGTCAATTTCGCCGAAATTTTTCATGCTGAATCGAATGGGAACTCTCAAAGATCTCTTCGACCCCGTATTAACGTGTTTCATACTAAAAGTTCATTAAATTGAGCATAAATAATAATAAAAAACTTTTTAATTTTCACCTAAATTTCGGTTTTTTTAAATCGTGAAAGTAAAAATTAATTTGCTTACTTATAACATTGAAAAGGTAAGATCATGAGAAAGTTTTTCTCATAATGGGGAATGTTTTTTCTCTCCTTAGGGACTTGAAATGTATATGAAAATATAGTGATTTCGCAAGTTTAAGATGATTTTTATTTCAGTCCATTTTTTCGTGTTTCAAAACGGAAGTTAGTGAAAAAACGTTGTATATTTCCACGATAAGTAAAGAGTTACAGTGTAAAATGTTAAAATAACTTTTATTGTTATTGTTTGTTACTGACCGAAATCGATTTAACATTGAAACTCTTCAATTTTCGTGGAAACAGTCAACTTTTTTTCACCAACTTCCGTTTTGATATGGGTTTCCACAACTTCGTCGCGGGTGATTTAGTTCGTTTTCGTGTTCGCTATGGCTGTGTTCCGATAGGAAATTTTACGCTCTTTCCAACGGTGACCTTTTTTTTATTTTACAGGGAAACTAAGAGGAGTTTTAGTAGTTTTGAAGTCATAAGGTAGAAAACCCGAAGAAATCTTAATGAATATTCTAAAAAATAGCGTTTAATTCTTTTTTAAATCTTTAGGAGGCACTGTTTATTGGTGAATGATTTAATGTTAGCACCCTGTATACCGAAAATACCACTAATTTGATGGTGGCAACAACGGCTGTATGCCAGTTGGGCAAACACCAGTGAATACGCAACTCGTTTGGGCAATTGACCCAGGGTGGCTACACAATTTCATTGGGCAAACATATTTATATTATAAGGAGTTATAAAGGCGGAATAAGGTGTATTAGATTTAATATACGAGAAGATTAAAATTTATTAAAATTCAATGAATTCAAGTTACAAAGCTTTTTTGTTATTCAGTAAAGAGGTGTCCTGTTTGTTGAATAACTGTTCCAGACTCTCTTCAGTGATGTATGAAGTGGTGAAGTAAGGTATTAGTTTACGGCTGGCGGAATACCTACATTCAGTTTCTGATGAGTTTTATATTGGAATTTTCTAAAACAGACGAGGACCATGATGAAAGTTCTTGACGGATTAGTTTATCAGGTTTTATATTCAGATCTCCAGCAGCTTTTTGTTTGAGGGAACAACACAGGTTATCTGTCTTAATTGTTTCCGTTGGCAAAGTGATTATTAGGAAGCTGGAAAACATTTCCTATTGCCGGCGGATAAAATGAAGCACCGAATTTGACTAGAAATCGTTACGAGGTGTAAACCGTCCATCACGCTTTCGATTTAATAGGGCTATAAATTAGAGCAATCACATTACTACGATAAATCTCTAATCGCTACTCTAATTTCTCTAATTACTGTAAACCTGTCTTTTAATAGACCAACACATCGCATATGAACATGCTGTTGATAATATGGTTATAGAAGTTGTATAGGCTGGGTCACGGTTCTTTCCTCTCTTCTTGCCTTTCCCGCCACGAAAATTTTACCTGAGGTACCTAATGTTCATACAAATGTCAGTTCATGTCCGATTTACTCGTGATTGAGACTCGCCTTGACAACAACCATTTCTTGAGGACTACCTACCTGGGGACCCTCATTTCACCAACACCGTGAGAAAGTTCTTTCAGCAAGTTCTACATCCTTCATGCTGTATTTCACAACTTGCAATCTGCTTCTGAGCCAGATTCTCCCTCGTGTTTTGCGTTTGACAGGGACATCACAACCACATCCACATAATTTATGTGGTTGGGTAAACATGTTCTTGAATTTATCTAACTTGAACTATAGGTTATTTGGTGGGAGTTTTGGTTCATTATTTTCAATAATGAACCTTTGTAAACGACCAAGAAAAAAGTTGTTTAACCCAATTTTGCGTAGAATCCAGAAATCAATTTTTTTAAAATCGTCCGCTGTACGACGTCCAGAGCTTTTCTCTGAAACTACAGGACCAACCTTTATGAAACGGCTCAAAAATCATACATCGTCCGGGGATGTGCCAGCAACATCGGCATCAATTTTTATCAACCCTAAAGGGTAGTATTAAAGGGCTAAACATTCAAAAATCGAGATCTCGAAAACGTTTAAGGTAACAGTAATGATTTTATGCTTGTCAATAATAAATATAATCCCAAAGGATCGATTAAAACCATCCACAACGGTTCTCTCTCTCTCTCTAAGGGCTAGAAGTTCGGAAAAAACACCTTTGGATTTCTACATCATTTCATCATGTGCTGCTAGCGAATCTATTGATTTGCCAATCAAGCTCTAAATTTCATTAATGATCGCTAAATAGCGGAAACGATAGACATAAAAATTGCCATGTATATAATGATATAATGCATTGTATATGCCTTGATATAATGCCAATAATTGAATTATCAGGTGATATATGCAATGGTGTTTCTTCTAACTTTGCAAAATCGAGTTTATCAACTATTGTCCGCGCGAATGTACTACTAGTGAGGCATTGGTACCTAGATGCTAAATTTCATCTCATAAATTGCTTTCAGGTCTACCAATAGGTAGCGGAAGCATTGTTTTCACTTTTGAGAGATGAAAAAGATTCAGTCCCCAAAAATTCAAACGGTTGTCGTTTTTTTACAGTGGTAAATTTCCCACTCGCATTTTACATTTTAGACCATTTTGCAAAACTTTCGTTCAGTGTCTTTCTGTGCGTGTGTCTGTCTGTGTGTGTCTGTGTATATATATGTGTGTGTGTATGTCATGTATTTCAATATTAGCCTTTGGTGGTAGTTCAGTGCATTCTAAATTTAGCGGTTTGGATTATTTATTATCGATCCACAATTTTGTGAAGCCACTGTGAAAAAGTAGTAGGCTCCTCTTAAAATTAATATATTATCCGTCGAATACAAATGGAAATTATATCCACAAATGTGTGAAGTGCTTAGTCTGATTCTCAACTTTCAGTATTCAGTATTCAGTATATTTATTTGTCAAAAACATAATATGTGTGACAATTGTCAAGGAGATACAGTCAACATGACTTAAAAAAAAAAAACCCATCCGTCGATCAAACGCAAAGTTCCTCCTGCAGCCAACAAGTGATTTATACAGTCAGAGGACAAGCAGACTCAAACACCCGCCCAAAGGGCGGCTCGGCCAGGGCGCCCCGGCCAAGCCCGGACCCGACCCACCATGGCGGCCTCCCGAGGGTGCCCACCCATTACTAGGTGAGCACCCCTAGACACGACTAATTAATCGAGTCACAAGAAAACCCCAGGCGAGACCGCCCCCAGGCCAACCGGGACCCCCAGGCCGAAACCAAATGAATAAAATGTACCAGCCTTATCTCATAAGTTTTTGGAGGATTGTAGGTTATCTCGCTACTATCATGTTTCATCAAATTTTGGGACTTTATCCGTTATCGTTCCACCACCCTATGATACTAACCTGAATTTTTACAATGGGATTGACTGCTTGATGTTATGTATTTTTGAGATGCGAGCTTGCGAGCATGCAGATCACTGATCTAAGCAAAAAACTGATCCGTTCTAAATCTCTCTAAGGGTGGTTATGGACTCTTACACTAGCCTTGACTTGTTAAAACTAGTTTTGACGAATTTCGAGATAGATTAGTTGGACAAATAGGTTAGAATGATACGTATAGTTTGGTGGTCTGGATGCTCACAAGCTCGCATTAAAAAAATAGATAACATCAAGTAGTCAATCCCTTAGTGAAAATTCAGATTAGTAGGACATGTAGATTAGTATCATAGGCGGAACGTTAATACGATATTTCAATAAAATTTATAGCAAACTACAAAAATCTGTTATTTTGCTGATTTCCTGGGCAGGGGAACGATAACGGAAAGGTTCAAATATTGCGCAACGCTTTGGATGTTCCAGAACGCGTAAGAATTCGAAATTTGCAACATTAACATCCATCTCCTCTTAGCGCCATTTTATTTTCTAGATTTTTCCGGTTTGAGAATTATATACTAAGCCGCAATGGCGTAGTTTGAGGAGGGGCAGTGTGGGCAGAGAGCCCCTCCAACAATCATAGAGGAGGCAGAAGTTCGTTGTACGAATACAATTAAAATTAATAATTTTACATTTCTAATATCAGTAACTAACACCTTCAATTGGAGAAGGTAATTCGTAAAAAACAATTATTATTATACGAATTCGCCAGCCTAGCAACTTTAGACGCTCTTTGAAACGGAGAAATTCTAATTAGGCTCGTTTGTGTTAGGGCGAAATGGTTGCCACGGAGAGGAATAAAATCACCTAGTCAACGAAAAGGAGATGTGGATACTACAATCCGAAATCAAGTCGTTCCCCACTACCCTCTGGGGCTAGCCCATATGCGATTTTTCCCTAGAAAAATATCCGTAGTTCAGTATCCACAAAAATTCCCCTCCGAACTTCCCCACTTTTTACTGCCTACCTGATCACGCTTGGGTCTTTGATCCAAAACAGTTTCCCTAATTCTTTGATTAATTTTTCATTGTTGGTATATGGTACAAATCATACCACTGACGTATAAAATCGCAGTTAAAACAAAGCAATAATACAATAAATTGAAGAATACAGTAGTAATTTAAATAGTTTAATAGAAAATATTAAAATATTTTATTGAAACAATATTTATAAATATTCTAACTTACAATATTGCTGGTTTGAGTTTGTTTACATTTTGTTGTTTCTCGCTCTCGGTTTCATGCACCGTATTTTATTTCGCGTTCTTATATAACACAATTGTGTGATATTGTCCAGAAAAAGTGGTTTTCGCGCTGAAATACCTAACAATTGAGGATAAAACTGTAAGGGAGAAACGTCCACAGATATGATTTTGCAGGCAGTAAGTCTAGTATAAAAGTATATAATAGGCCGTGTTCCCCAGTTCATCGGTACCCCTATTCGTATTTATCGTAGTTTTTAACGTTCGGATTAGTTAATTGTGTAATTATTTTCTTCTAAATAGAATTGTGTTTTAATAATCAATAAGTTTGTTTGTGAATATGAAAGCGTACCTATGTGATTTAAAATCATGACAAAAAGCCATTGAATATGCATATGAATGACGGTTTATTAAACAGTCTTCGTATATTCAATAACAAGTACTAGAAATTAATATAAAAGTCCAGTCATGCAGTATGACCCCATGAGCGAATTTTTGAAGATGTTTCATGCAAATGTTTCATGCAAATATTACCGATTTTTACAACTAGCGAATGGCATTATTTCGAATTTTAACTGATTTTTCAACTTTGAAATTTTTGGAAACTTGATACATATTCTTATAGGAAATTTTACGCTGATTCCGAATATACCACATGTTAGTATGCTGAAAAAATTATTTCGCACAACAAATCGCAAAAAACAGGCTATTTTGAAATTTTTGACTACATTTTTTAAAATTTCAACCCGAAGATGTAATCCGATCATGCTGGCCAACGAACTTGAACTTTCGTTTTGTGTCCTTAACATTTTAAAATTTGTTTGAAGTTTCTAGCACAATTCTACAGACAGTTATCGTCTGGAATGACACATACATACATACATACATACATATAAAAATATCAGAATGTGATTCAGAATAGCCTGAAACGGATTTCTGCATAAAATTTTTTCAAAAATTCACATTCTACAAATTTTGAGGCGACAGCAATAGCTTAATTTTTTTTTAAAATTCGCTAAAATTATTAAATAAAACGAAATCCGTGACTGTTGCCCCTCCATAAGAAATTACTTAGCTACGCCACTGTTAAGCCGTAAGAACAGCCAAAAATAACGCGGCCAAGATAAAACCCTCTTCGTTTGGTACGTCGAATCGCAAGCTATTTCCTAGAACGCAGATAGCGACAAATACAAGGACGGCGGTCTTCCGTAAAAATCGACGTTCCCCGCTGACACCCCACGGGAAAAAGTTACTAACAGATAAGAGGAATTGAATTATTCCGACCTAAATTAAGTTCATTGCCGCGAAATTTATGTGAGGCGATGCAACACCGCTCGACAGACCCCTAATCGTTCCGAAATCTCCCCGCCCTCTGAGTCACCGTATTCTTCCCCTGTAGTTAGAGGGTTATGCAACTAGAAATCAACTCTCCGCGCAGATTTTCAAACCTACTTCCAACTAACAATTTTGGGCGGTTCCCAACTGGGTAAATCCTAGTCAAACTACCGCCCAACTCGGTACATACAAAATATAGACCCATTGGGGAATTTTCATAGTTATTTTTTATTTGCTCAATAGAAAGATATGAAAGAGAGCTTTCCAAAAAGGTGCTATATGATGGGTATCTAACTTGCAATCTTGAAATCACGGCCCCCGCCCGCCTGGGGGGAACCCTCAGTTCCCTCGCACTACTACGTCACGCGTGATCTTCCTATCCACTTATTGGCCAAACTAATCAGTCTTTTGAACTGAAAATTGGTACATGGGGGTTTTCTAGGGCGCTGAATCCTACTCTGAGGTCGAGAGCGTGAGATTCCAACACATGAAACAAACGGGCAAAAAAAATCGGTCCCGTATAAATTTTATTGCAGTTGGATTGATAGTAGTCTTTGCGCATGTGCAAACGTGAATTTCTTGTAACGTTGATTTCTTATGGTCTATTAGTCCGATTTCGTTCAAACTCGGGAGGTTGTTGGGGGGTGCCCTTTGTATTTCATCGTATTTGGTAAAATAATAACTAGGCATTGCGCATGCGAAAAACTAATATTGGTTGACTCTCCAAGAATAATGGACCGATTTTGATGAAAATTTCAATTATTGTGCGGGTTAACCTCTAAACAACATGTACATGCGCAAAAATGAATTATAACCCTATTTTGCCTTCTAGCATGTAAATAAACATGTATTAGATACTGTTCTATCTTGCATTCAATCATTTCGAATCTTGCTTTGTTATTCAACTAATTCTATACTTCCTTGTTACAATATGTGAGGAAGCTGTACTACTCACCGAACTTGGCATACTGTTTTTCTCCATCATTAGGTAGATACCTACTGTTGGACGCTCATTCACAACACAGTGCGATTATAAGCTTCCTAGTTGATGTTCTGATTTTAATCAAATTATAATGACAGGTGAAAAATGTTAATAGGAAATTGCATAATTGATATAGTTTCTGTTAGATCAATTGTCGAATTGCGCCATTGTTATGCAACTAGACAAATTTTGCTCTAATAAGCACCAACTCATCGATATTTTTTTTGTCCAGAGTTCCTCTGTCGACTACATGAACCATGTTATGAGTAGGTACTTGGCATAACTATGCATGTAGGAACCACAACACGGGGCCAGAAACTGATTTTAGGAGGACAAAATTATTTTATTAGCTATTTTTATAGAAAATTTTGAGCTGATTCCGAATATATATCATGTCCCTATACCTAAGATAGCTTCTTCGACCCAAGAAATAGATTTTTGACAATTTTTCTCACTTTTTGACCTTTGGAACTGATCTAAATTGTTTTTGTACTGAACAAAAGTTGTAGAGGAAGAAATTTTGCATCAAATGAGACTTGCATCTAACTCGTTTCTTCCATTTTTGGAAATTTTTCGAAGTTTTCGTGATCTACCACTGCCTTGTTGAGGATTTCTATAGAAGTTGGTTGGTCTCGAGAACTTAGAAAAATCGCAGAAAATCGAGGGAAAGAGTTAGAGATCTGGCGGTGGTCTCATTCAATGCAAAATATCTCCCTCTACAACTTTTCAAAATTCCTTCAAGTTCTACAAAATAATTTTGGGTAGCTGAACGAGAAAACATTTTATACAGGTTATAACCTGTGTTAGTGGCTCTCCAACAACCTCTAAACAGCTCGGGATGTCAAAATACTCCTTCCAAAGACTTTCGTCTTTTTGATATTTGGCCAGCAAAAGGGGTTTCTGAACCACTGTGCACCGGTTCGACTAAGAATAATATTGAATTCATTGCATTGTTGCAGGGCCGGGACTTGCCTTCTTGGCGTATCCATCTGCCGTACTCCAGCTCCCTGGTGCACCACTATGGTCTTGCTTGTTTTTCATCATGCTTCTATTCATCGGTCTTGACAGCCAGGTGAAAACAATGTTCTGTTCTCAGTTTATGTACTTTATCAGTGCAAAACATTTCAAAGATGAAATACGAAACAATTTTTATCTTATGAAGAATTAAATTACATTCTGGCATAAAATGAAAACACTAATAAAGCGAAGAAAAATGGGCAGAGTAGTTTGATAAATGATTATAATGATTATATCATATATATACACATGTTGTAATTGTGATTCGGTTTGGGCTTGTGTTACAGTTCTGTACGATGGAAGGTTTCATCACTGCTATGGTTGACGAATGGCCGCAGTTGCTCAGAAGGCGAAAGGAACTTTTCATTGGTGTTGTCTGCATACTGTCCTACCTTGTAGGGTTCTCGTGTATATCGCAGGTAACAATCCGAAGTAAAATCATTTGTGATAGTGATTCATTTGTCGTGATATTGAGATTTGAAGCATTCACTGTCTAATGATATTAGACAAAAGAAGCTGTTATGGTGGAATGAGGTTGAAAAAAACTAATGTTACCCATATTGAAAAAGAAAGAAAAGCGTAAGTGAAACCCCTGCTTTAGGTGGTTGTCTGAGCTCTGGGAGAGCTAAAATATCTTCAAGAACAGCATCTTTTTAATTATTTATTTAAGACGGGATTAAAACCCAATGAGACCAAATACATAATTACAAAGAATTCTGGTCTAGCCAAACAAAAAAATTAGAATTTAATAGAAAAGTTCACAGCAAATACACTGATCAAAATGAAAGAACAAAATGACTTAATACCTAACTTAATATTCTTCATATTCTTCTTTATATTCTCCGTTCGAGTTAGAAAAAAAAACAATAAATACAATTTACTTCTTAGTATATCCTCAATATAAAAAAATAAATCAAAATCAACTTTAACTTAATATTTCTCTGAAGTCTCACCAATTGGCTAAAGAATCCACAATATTCGTCCGGCTAAATTTGGAGTAAAAACGTCGGCACATCTAGTTGGACATGCAGGTACTTCAAGATTCAAACTGCCAAGCAATGACGGAGCATCATACCTGCCGTTGACTAGTTCATGCGCAAAAATAGTATCAATAACTTTTCGTCTGTCAGCAAGTATGTTCAAATTCAATGAAGCCAGCATCTTGGAATCACTGAATTCTCTCTCTTCTAAAGTACTGGAAATTTTGTAATAAACAAATTCATCATCTTCGTTAGTTACAAACAAGAAAACGTTAATAGCAACCATTTAAATTTAATGGATGTTGATAAAGTAGTGCAACGGCCCGCACTAGATGTTTTTTAAGTCCTCTCCCAGAAGTGAGGGACTCTTTTTTTATCTGGACGATAAAATTGCCTTGAGAGAAAAAAACCACATAGATATCCGTTTCAGAACTCCCTGAACCCAAATTCTTGAGAAAATATCATATTTTAATGAAAGTTTGTTACCTTGCATATAGACTTGTCAGTGACAAAAAAGTTTGTTCAGACAGACCAGCCACGATTTTCGAACGATTTGGATGTTTTAGCGAATTTTCGTTGAAAATGAAGCTATTGCAATGGCTCGGGAATTTTTAAAATCAAAATTTTTGAAAAATTTCTTCACTGAAATTCGTTTTGAGGCATTCTGAAACGAATCCAAGAGTTTAACGCTTTTTCATATGTGTATAAATATGTCCTCCTTAGACTTAAGATAACAATTGCGTTCTTACGCCAAAAATCAAGCTTTCCAAACGAAAGGTAGAGCTCGTTGGCCAGCATTTTTTAAGCACATTAAATTGGTCAAATTAAAAAAAAAAAAAAGAGCTGAAAAAATCACTAAAAATTACTAAAAACGGCTAAAATTTGGTAAATTTATATATTTCAGCAGAATAGTGCTCAAACAAATTTTATTACCTACAAAATAGAACATTCAAAAATTAATGTACAAAATTATACGCCCTGAACTATACCCACGCCCATAACTATACCTACCTTTTTTTCATTCAAGTTTGATAAGATGCTCAAATTATGCGGGTTAGTACCTATTCATTTTTGTGCCATCACATTGCAACTTCACGTAAAGCTCTTTCATAGCTCTGCAATTTGATAGAATACTAAAAATTAAAATTCGCATCACGTCTCAATGTTAGCGTGTGAGCCTGCGCAAAATTTGTGTAGTGTTCGTCAATACTACAATAAGTGAAGAAACTGTACACTGCCTACTCATCTCGGAGTTTATTTTTCTTTTATAATAATTTATAAATATGATAATATGTTTTCAATCTTTATTGGTTTCTTATTTTCATGTATTTTAAATTTCATTTTATTTACCTATTTATTAATACTATACTTTTTTAATATATATCGTTACTTTTTTCAACTGGTGATACAGTTATTTTTACCGATAAAGTTCCATATTAGCTTCAATTTCTTCCCCTAAGCATCATAGTTTAGCTCAAATTAAAAAATTCAAAATGAAAATATTTCTCTGCCTCAAATTTATTTCTTAGAGACACCCCAACAGACATTCGTGTCTACTCACCTCCAACTCGTTTGACTGATGATAATTTTACTAAACTATAAATAGAACAGGGCACTCTCTCATTGCATTACCTTGACCTGGCACTATTACCCGATGATATTATCGTTATCTGAGCGCTACCAAAAATACACTGAAATCTGATTTTTCACTCGCATCGTTATATAAACTGAAGAAAAGAGGCTGATAACATGAAAATGAAACGAATCAATTAAAAATATCATATATATTTAGATAAAATACCATTTTTTGATTCAGTTCAGACCACATAAGTTAATATCTATGTGGATCGTAATAAATTCTAACCCATACCAGTAGAACGAACTTCAACACCCACTAATGGGAAACACCCACTATTACAGAGCGAAGAAGAAGAGAAACATAAACAGTTACCTCCATAGCTCCAATCATGGCACCATACAGAGGTGCTTGAGCCTCCAGCAATTATACCCAGTCATACAGCTTCTCAAAGTATAGTAGACTGACACACACACATATATATATACACAGACACACACACAGAAAGACACTGAACGAAAGTTTTGCAAAATGGTCTAAAATGTAAAATGCGAGTGGGAAATTTACCACTGTAAAAAAACGACATCCGTTTGATTTTTTGGGGACTGAATCTTTTTCATCTCTCAAAAGTGAAAACAATGCTTCCGCTACCTATTGGTAGACCTGAAAGCAATTTATGAGATGAAATTTAGCATCTAGGTACCAATGCCTCACTAGTAGGTACATTCGCACGGACAATAGTTGATAAACTCGATTTTGCAAAGTTAGAAGAAACACCATTGTATATATCACCTGATAATTCAATTATTGGCATTATATCAAGGCATATACAAGGCATTATATCATTATATACAAGGCAATTTTTATGTCTATCGGTTCCACTATTTAGCGATCATTAATGAAATTTAGAGCTTGATTGGCAAATCAATAGATTCGCTAGCAGCACATGATGAAATGATGCAGAAGGCAGACCCTCTCAAAGAATAATATAACGAAGACCCCCAAACTATCAGACTACATTGTTTACCTACCGGAAGAGAGAATCTTCTGCTGCTATGTCATAAAAACCTCTGCGATTCTGTTGATTTTCTATAGTGTTGGCTTCTAATAATTATTTATGCCTTGAGCCCGATTCTTCACATTTCGTTTATTATTTCTAAAAATGCTCTGTAGTAGTTACTCACAGAGTGTCATACATACGTACACATACCGGTATTGAAATCTAGGTACTTCTGATCAGACTGAAGTTTCAGTTTCATTTTTCCGGGTCCATTGTCTCGAAAAAGCGAAATACAGTCATGATAGCAAATTAACTAGCAATGGGTAGGCTCGATCTTGATGTTCTGTTTATTATTTTCAGTCACGCAGCTTCGAAATATATTTTGTCCATTGCTTCTTAACAGGGTGGCATGTACGTGTTCCAAATATTGGACTCTTACGCTGTGAGTGGGTTCTGCCTGCTGTTCCTCATATTTTTCGAATGCATCGCCATCTCTTGGGCTTTTGGCGTCAATAAGTTCTACGACGGCATCAAGGAAATGATTGGCTACTACCCATGGAGCGGCTGGAAGGTGTGCTGGGTTGTCACCACCCCAGTCATCTGCTTTGTAAGTCAATGCTGATTATTCTATTATCCGCTGTGTTCACATTCTGGGACAAATGCAAAAGTTTTCATCTCAATTTTTATAAACAAAACAATTTTTTAATAATTCTTTTTTCCCGTATTTCAGGGCACATTTATTTTTAATCTGGTGCAATGGACTCCCATCAAATACCTTGACTACGAATATCCATGGTGGAGTCATGCTTTTGGGTGGGTGACGGCTCTGTCATCTATGCTGTGCATACCAGGGTACATGATTTACAAGTGGTACACGACGGAAGGCGACTTCGAAACGGTATGTGTTCAATGTAGTTGTTCCTCACCCTATAAACGCCTCTCCCGATAATATCACCCCCGCTGTACAGGGAATGATCTAACACAACTCATCTCCTATGAACTCTATAGTCCCTCCTTATAAGATCAAAATCGTGCCAAGGAAGTTTTCATAAAGCTTGTGGACACGTAGAACGGCCAGAACCACCGGGATTTCAAAATTAGTTGAAAATGTAGTTCGGGAGTACAAAATGTATACTATTTTCCATTTCAATTCTGTGTGAGAGGAATTCCTCTATATAAATATGCTATGCAGATTATCACACATCGGAGCGATTTCTTCACAAATAAGTGAATGATACGATTTAAAAAAACTAATGGTACAAAAAAAATTAAACGGTTATCATTTAGGTAGGTTCTTCTTCGCTTTTGACTTCAGATTATATAATGAACCCTAAGTAATATATTGCATATGTATGGCACTTTTCAACTGAAGTTATTAAATTTAATTAACCACAAAGATTAATTAGGGTAATGGGTTTTTTTTAAAGGTCTTAGCCGCACCTCAACCAGAAGGTTCATTAGCGGCGGTAATGGGTCTATTGAGATATTCACAAAAATTATGAAATTTTCAATTTCAGTTGTCTTTACTAATACGATGTGAATCACTCGTGATGAAGTTATGATCAATCAATTGTGTTGTGATCCCTTATAAGTTAGCGTTAATATGAGATTAGAATATAAGTATGTACCTATAGAATATGTGAGTTTGGAATCAGTAACTATAACTTGCCTTGTTAATTTGTAATTGTTTGTCACTGGTTATGACATAACATCGAAATTGATATGATAGTGCAACTCTTTATACTGTTGAAATAGCGTTTTCATTCATTTCCGTTCTCTGCATCGTCTATATTGATTCCAATACATGATTAAGGTATATCCTAATACAAATGAATGATCGCAACACAACTGAAGTATGCAAACTTGGACATTATATTTGACAAATCTTAGATATTAATAAGAATGAAAGGGAAGTCAGTCTCGTCAACCTATAACCTACGTCTTCCTCGTATAGTATCCATTGAAATGTACCTTCTGAGTCAGTTGAAACCTGTACTATACGCGAAGTAGCTCATCCTGTTTATTCGTAAGATTTTGGTTTACTGTTTTCAATGTTGAACCATTGCAATCGACAGTGGAAAAAAATGTTAACACCTCCTCAAAGTTTGGTGGTTTACGTTTCAAGATGCGCGGAATAAAAACATCGAACAAGAAAACCCGTCCGTCCGCCATCCAGAGCATCTGTACGAAACTATTGGGCCAAAGTTTGAGAAACTTGGTTCAAAATTCACATCTAGAAGTTGGGGTCTAGTTGGTCCTAGAACCTCGGCATACATATCTATCAACCCTAAAGGGTAGAAGCGAAGGGCTGAAATATTAAAAAAATCAAGATCTCGAAAAGTTTTGAAATACTTTTTTTTTTCTTTTTTTCTGTCATTGACAGATATCAATCTATAGAATCGAATGAAACCACACGGATCGCTGTACTTTTATCCGTTCGGTTTCACTAAGGGCTAGAAAATTGACAGGAAAAACTGTCAACAACACGAGTTTGAGTCTGATCGGTACTCGGACAATCGTATCAGCTGATATAATTCTAATGGAATTCTCACTTCAAGAAATCGATTTTATTATAACTCTTGTCACTTATAAACGGTCTAGTGAAGCGTAGGTGGTTTTTTTTTATTTTATGCCATTAATTTTCAGTTAGTGGTTGCCTTTGTTATCAAGATATTAGCTCTCGTAATGTACAGAGGGACTAGTAACGTTTCATTACGGGGCAAAAAGGGTTTTCAGTAGATGTTTTTATATATTTCCTGAAATTCTTCTCGCTAGGTATCTACCTCTAATAATTACTTTTAATAATATAATATTAATAAAAAGTACAATAATATAATAATAACGTTCAATAGTTCTGTTGTAGTAATAATATATAAAATAGTGTAATAATAATCCTCAAGCTAATCCTTTGTGTAATAATTTGCAGCTTTCTTTTATACTTCCAGACTGAGGTACAAGTATGTTATTTTCTTGTGGTATTTTGCAGAGGATGCGGCTGCTTGTGAGGATTGAGGACGATATCCCGGCTCTGAGAAGGAAAATGAAGGAGGAAGCTCTAAAAAAAGAATTGAGCCATTTATGATACGATAACGATAACGTGCTGATGCTGGTCGTCGTGAGGGACGACGATGATGATGATTGATAGTGAATCATGAATGGTGACGTGAACAATCCTGATTTGAGTATAAATCCCCGAAAAGAATGTTATTCTTTTTTTTAAGATTTTCTTTCCGTTAGTTTTTGTCCCCGTTTAAGTTTCAATCTTCTATATATTTTTATTATTTATTCAATTTTTGTCCCTTGATCATTTTCTATATTGTTGTTTTTTATTCAAACCAGTAGAAATCGACGTAAATGCCAACTTCGAAACTTCCAACAGAAGGTCTAGTTTCTTCAAGTGTTCAGTAAAATTTATAGTTATAGGTTTTACGTTGACAAGCTGGTTGTAACGTCAATGTACTGTATATTTAAGGAAGTGTACTTCTGAATAGATGCTGCCGATACATTAGACAGTAACTTTTTGTTACTTATCCATATTAATAGCATGAGTCTTTTCTATGTTGCATGTTTTTAATTGTCAACTTAGGTAAAATTAAAATCAGCGAGTATCTGTAAATAGTAATTAGGATAATTACAAGAAGTTGAGAACCTCATAACTTAAGTGTATAGTTAGAAAGTAGTACTCATAAATACATTAGTCGTCTAACACGTCAAGTTTTATGATCTAACTGTTAATACATTTTTACTTTCAAGATCTCTATTGTTGTCATTCATCAAACCTTGAGGCCAATTGACTCCATTCAAATGAATAGGCCTGACTAGAGCACCTGTTTTATTCAAAAATTGTTTCCTACACTATCAGATAATCATCGTATTGTTAGTTACCTAATGTCAACAAACCTTTGTTCTTTTATTTGTAAATTGCTTCGTATGTTATGTGAAAATAAAGCGGTTGTTTTTACTAATTCATTCCACCCATATTAACCAACTGTTCTTTAAGACAAATAGTTGTCTCACGAATTTTTTCCTTCTATCCTCACTTCTTAAGGAAGATATTTTCAATCGTTGGAACTTAGAGTATAAATTCTTATTAGGAATCTGAGTCAGTCTCCCGATTTAAACCTAATTGAACACTTGTGAATATCTATTTATATGGTAAATAGAGAATTTACCAACTAACTATTTATTAATAAAATCGTAAGTATGTCTGTCTGTACATTGATTAGAATCATGAAATTTTGCGTTTCTTTTCCGTTTCATGCTATTTGTAGACGATTGGTACCATTTTCTCAATTTTTCTCTGTCTGTCTGTCTGTCCGTATGTTTGTCCGCTTTTCACGGTTACAGGGGTCATTGGACAACTGATATGAGCGTTTGGAAATATCTGTATCAATCCAACTTAAATTATAGGCTATTTGAAGTTTTTAAAATTTGAGCTAGAGGGGGTGTTTTAGGGGAGGGGGAGGGGGTGAAATGGGGTATCTTGGACACCATTGAACGAACTGGAGATGTGGTTGCACGAATATGTTTGGATTATTCTAACTTAAATCACAGGCTACTTGAAATTGTTCAAATCTACCCCATAGGGGGTGTTTTAGGGGAGGAGAAGGGGGTGAATGGGGTATATTTGTCATCACTGAACAAACCGGGGATCTGAGTGGTGGAATATGTTTGGATTACTCTAACTTGAACCACAAGCTACTTAAAATTATCCTAATCTGACCCATAGGGGGTGTTTTGGAAGAGGAGGGGGGTGAAATGGGGTATCATGAACATCAGTAAATAAACTGGAGACGTGATTGTTTAAATATGTTCGGGTTTCTCCAACTTGAATCGCAGGCCAAGTGCTAGAAATTTTCAAACCAGACCATTGGAGTTGGGGGGGGGGGGGGGGGGGGTGAAATGGGGTTATCTTGGACATCACTAAATAAACTGGAGCTGATTGGTGAAAAATGTTCGAAATACTCTTACTTGAATCGTAGGCTAAGTACTTTCAAGTAAGAACTTTTTAGAATCAGTAGGGGTGTCCCAAAATGTGATGGGTGAGGGGGGGAGGAGGCTTGCGTATATTCAAGTCAACCTGTGCAACCAGCTAGTTTGAGAAATAAGTTGCATAACGTCGAAAATCTCCTGCAAAAAAACACTGTTTTGTTTTTATTCACTCATTTTTTCCACCTCTCAACCACGAATGCACACTAACATTATTATATTTTCAATGAATGTCGATTTTATTCTGAGAATTTTTACACTCTCCTACGATGAGTGATTTTTTCAACGCACCGTATGGGTTTTTTTCCACGGATTCGGTCTTAGAATGGTCTGAAACGGATATGTATGCGGTTATTTTTTTTCTCATGCTCGGCTTGTCCCCCCACCCCCCTAGATCAATTCCAATAGGTCGTCCCTCTATTGACGAAGCCATCTTCAGAGAGATGTCCTAAAAAATAAGAATCAATGTTTTTGATAAAAATGCTCTTTTTAAGAAACGGTGTTGTTTGGTTTTTTGCCTAAACGATAATTGCATCTACAGAGCTGTATTTGAGCGAAAATTGTTACAAATTTAATCTACTTTTGGAATGGTATTCGTTGCCAGATCGCTCAGATGCAGAGTTTAACATTTTTTAAGCCAAATAACGATGAACACCCGAAAACAGCTGAGAATATCGCTATTTCCCCCACTCCTCATCTTATTGGCCGCGTTTTTGGAGCTCTAAATTTTACTCTACCCGTCATGGGCCTTGCCATCTGCCACAAAAACAATATAAAGCATTGTGGTATTTATAATATAAATCATAGTTTTTTTTTTCGATAGAAAACTAAATGCTTGGGTAACTCTTTTTCGGTTTTAAGATATTTTCTCGCGACCGATTGGTTGTACGGGGATGCAGTAGCGCTCAAACGAAAGATAATTAAATTTGCTACAACCCTATTCCTATTAGAAAGGAGCTCATCATTATTAAAATAATGATCTTTTAACTTGAACCAAATATTTCAATATATTTTATTTTCTTGGGAAAATGGTGTGTTTTGAACGGCTGTATCTCAGTCCCTTTTTGACGTACAGAACTAAACTTGCGCTCATATTATCAAAAAATTAATTAAATTTAAGATTAGCAGTAGTGGACGCATACATTAGGAGCTATAAGCCAAAAACTGAGATAGTGTAAACAAAAAAATCGAGGTTTGAGTCGAACGAGGTTTGGCAGACTTAAATCAGACCAATATTGACCGCTACGTGATTTTGGGAGGAGAGTCAGATTTTCAATTGTTTGGAATTTGCTTATTCCCGTAGCTTTGCATTTGTACGGTCATAGTTTTGGATCAGATCGCTTTGTTCTGCAATGCTCAACAAGTTTGCTACGTATAAAAATTGATGTAGGATGCACGAAGAAAAACTTTATAATGTTCGATTTTAGCCATCTTTATGAAGCTGCCATTTTGTATTCCAACAATTTCGAGATAGCAGACAAATATTATCTCACTCAGAATGGACTAAATTTTCAAAATATAATCTCAACCCTTTTCCTGAAACCACTTCTTATTTTCGGCCTCGACTTCTGTACGGATAAACGCCATCGATCGCAGTTCTGTACGCTAATTTACTATGTTCTTTTCATTAAACACGAATATCTTATCAACATAATCCGTTCAAATTCAGCACCAAATTAAAAAACGTCAGTCAAGTTGGGTGTGGCACATAGCTTCCTCGTGTCCGTTACGTGAATGAATCGATCGTTAACTTTTAAAATAATCTCAAAATATAAACCATTCAGTACTTGAATATGATCGAAATCAGACGAAAACTAGAGAAACTACTAATAGTGCGATTGCGATGAACTCATATGGAATCATCGCATCGTCATTTCTGTCAACAGATAATCTCTTAAAGACGCCTAGACTTTTGCCCTTGAAATCCCCCTTGCGACCTCAATATTGGTCTGATTCAGGTCTGCCAAACATTCGATTATGGGTTAAATACTTTCCAAAGTTCTTTTCGAGTAAGTTTTTGCTCCAGACCGTTTCCCATTAAAGTAAAAGGCCGTTTTTGCGAACTTTGTGTGTGAAATGACATAAAATTCAAAAGTTCGGCAGTAAGTCAATGGGGGAAAGTCTCAGCTGGAAATATGCTCGATACGAATTTTGAAAAGTACTCGTATTTAATCTTGAGTAGAATGAGCTTTGGCAGACTGAAATCAGACCAATATTAACGCCACGAGGTGATTTTGAAGGGCAAGAGTCTGTCTGTCCGTCCACATTTCCTTGTAACAGCCATAACTTCCACAATTTTGATGCGATTTTCTTCAAATTTTTAGGGATCGTGCGGGTATGGCTCTACATGGTCCCCTATCAGTTTCGTCATGATCGAATCAACGGTAGCCTCTGCGCAGGCGCAAACAAAATTTTCTTGTTTCGGTCATAACTCAGGTAATTGTGAACGGATTTCGGTCAGATTTTCAGGGATGATGCATTTTTTCTTTTCTTTTATGCTCTACACTACAGAATTGCAACGTATACAAATTTCTGTAGGACGTACGGTTTAGGAATTATTAGAGAATAACTTTAAAATGAGCAAATTAAGCCATATTGATGAGGCCGCCATTTTTTATTCCACCAATTTTGAGATGGCAGACAAAGATTTTCTCCCTCAGAACGGACTAAATTTTCAAAATCTAATCTCAAACCTTCTCCTCGAATTACTAACTATTCTCTGCCCAGGCTCCTCGACTATGATGGTTGACCTTGGAATTTAAGGTCACGACCAGACGGTATTCAGTTGAATGGAAATGCACTGGGCTGACAATCTGCTACGACGAAAAGCGCACAGGTAGGCTCGAAGGCAGGGATTCCCCCTCTGCACAAAAAAATAGAAAAGGTAAACACGCCCAGTCAGTTTATCTCTGTCGGTATCACGGAGAAGAGTTCAGCTTTCATTCCGCTCATCTACGTATTTCTCCGATATCTCGTTGGAACCCCGCTAACCGCGCGGAACGAGTGAACTCACGCGCGAGTGGTTAATCATCTGGCTCTCGGTTAAGCTTTCAGTTTTCACGACGGCTTTGGTTGCTCTGCCTTTCATAAAATTGAAATAAAAAGGTACCTACCTGATACGTCATTACGTCAACCTCAGTATCTTTGAATGTTGGATTTACTAGATTTAGATTAAATTGACGATGGCATACAAGGGAATATCGTGACATAAGAGAGTTCCTAAACGATAAGTCAATTTAGATAAGATGCTTGGGGATTTTATCATCTAGGGCGAGCCACAGCGGATGCTGCTAACCTGATAAAGTCAAGAGAGTCGAATTACAGTGTTTTATCTTGAAGTGACGCTACTTATCTTCAAGTAAACGCTGAACCACCTAGTTTCCAGGGATTTTTCCGCCTATCCGGGGTTCAGTTTCCAGCATTTTCAAGTTTCCTAGTTCTTTTCATATTCACGGAAAGGTTTCGCAATGGCAGAATTTGAAAATTTACGAACTAGCAACTGAATATAATTTTCATGAATCATGTATACCAACAAGAAATGAATATCACTGTTATCGGTGTGTAACGTTACTTTGCGATAGAGAGGAAGAGATGAGATAGGTAGGTTCGGGATAAAGCGTCTTACGTATAGGGCGGAATAAATCTGTCTTATTGGAGATAAGGCGCTTCATCTCCCCGCACATGCGCGGTAGTGTTTTCTGTTCACAATAAGGCTCCACATTTCTCTCTCCCTATCGCTTTAGTAACTCTCTATTATCAACACTTCCCAACTACATGATCCATACATGGGGAAAAAAAAAAAAAAAAACAGTTCCAACCGTGTAGCACGACCGGATAAAACAGGTTACGTAGGTAATCATTCACATTATACTTCTTACCCGATGTAAAACTTTGCATAAATTTTTTAGGTATAATACTTATGGCCGAAACCTATTTCTAAATACAGTGGAACCTGGATAATTCGAACTTCTTTAATTCGAATATTTCTCTTAGTCCCTACATTTTGTATTTAAACAATGCTAAAAAATCGTGGATAATTCGAATTTTATTTTGGATAATTCGAATTTTCGGCGTGCTAATTAAGGTATACAATTATAAATAATTGTAAATTTTTCGGAAAATACGTTTAGTAACGATATTTGGCAAATGGTTTGTTAGACCAAATGCATGCAAACCAGTGCCATCGTACAGTATGATAACTCCCCTTCCCCTCCCGCCCATCAACAGAAAAAGTGCCGAGTGCAGCTGACGCCATGAATCACGGACAAGAACTTGAACTTTTTTTGAAAGCCGAATTAATGTAAGTGATTCATACTTCAACTCTTTGAATGCGTTGGAATCTTTTATAATGGCCGAGAGACTTAATTCAAGGAAACAGGCCAAAATATCATCCTTTTTTGAAAAACAATAGATTGTTTTTTATGGTTGCAGTTAAATACAGTACCATTCCAGGTGTCTTTATATTTATTGTTCAACATTATGTTGGTCAATACGGTACTCAATATACTGTATGTACTTTACTTCGTACTGTAGTTTGTTAAAATAAAATTTATTAAAAACTTCTTTAATTAGAATTTTTGGTTAATTCGAAGTTTTTGACTGGTCCCTTGAGGTTCGAATTATCCAAGTTTCACTGCAATATGTCTAAAATAGAAACCGATTTGTGGATTTCTAAAAATTGCCTCCAATTTTTATCAATTTTTTAAAGTACATTTTAAAAATAATTTTGATCTTTTGTCATTGTTCATTTCATAACGTTATGTACCATCCTATATGTTTTTCCAAGTAATATTTTACTCTATAATATAAATGTAACAATAAATAGCCATTTTTGGCAGTTTTTTTCCAATAACTTAGCGAACCTTTTTTGAAAATTTAGCGGTTTATTGTGCTAAAAAAAAAAAAAGGTCCAACGTACCTCGTTTGGAACGCTTGATATTTTGGACAAAACAATTGGGATTTAGATTCTTGCGGGAAAAAAATCGGGTTTTCGATTCTGGCAAAAAAAAACTTTTTTTTTAATCTAAGGAAAGGTTGTCTGGAATTACATTCTGTAACGGATTGTCACGAATAGCTTCATTTTTTACAAAAATTCGCTAAAACAAACAAAATTCATTTAACAAACCTTGCATGTTTCTGAAAAATCAAGAACAACACAGCAGTACCTATCGATTTCCAAAACCCGACTAAAGCTTCACTCGTAGGTTCAGCATTTCTTTAATCAAACAACCGGAAAATAATTATTAGGTATAAATTTAGGTCTCTTCATTCTATCTTTATATTTTTCGCGATTCAAATATTTTACCAAAGGCCGACAAAACGGAAAGTGTGATTTGGTTTAAGTGTATCAAAATATTGCTGGCCTTTGAAATATAATTTCATTTGCCAGATCTTGGTAGTGTTTTGAAAAAAAAAAAATCATTTTCCATTGATAAAAATTGCATTTCAAATAATTATCAGAGGTACTTATTTTTTATGGTTCCTGCCTATCTAAAAAATAGGGTATTCACAACCGTAGATGATAGTTTCCGGATAAATTGTAGGGCGTCGAAGGTTTGGGCCCGCAGAGGGTGAAAGGCCCTCGAAATGGCAACGGGTTTCGGCCCGTGAACCGTCTCGCCTTTGGGCTCGTGAGTTTCGATGAGATATTAAGCGTGTCCTGTGATTTGCTCATTTTGAAATCAACTGACCTGAGCGACAAAATTGAAAAAGTTCCAGTTAGTCCCTTAGTAAAAATGCAGATTAGTTGGACATGTAGATCAGAATGAAGTGTATAGTTTGGTGGTCTGGATGCTCGCAAGCTCGCATCTCAAAAATACATAACATCAAGTAGTCAATCCCTTAGTAAAAATGCAGATTAGTGGACTTGTAGGTCAGAATGAAGTAGGTATATAGTTTGGTGGTCTGGATGCTCGCAAGCTCGCATCTCAAAAATACATAACATCAAGTAGTCAATCCCTTAGTCATAATGTCATTGTGATTGAGAATTACAAGTTTTCCGAATACAGCACGGTAAGTGACGAAAGTGTGAGGTTTTTTGTTGAGGACCGCCATGAATAGTAATGTAATTTCTTATTTGTAGGGGTATTACTTACGACTATGATATATACATGTATCAACAACTTATATTTATCGTAAGTATTGACAAAATACACTCTTGTGATGCAATTAAAGTATGGTTTTCCGATGGGCCCAAACCAGTTGCGCCTTCAAAACCCAACGGGCCCAAAACCGTTGCGCTGCGGGCCCAAACTAGTCGTGATTTCATACGTGCGGGCCCAAACCCGGACCGCCCAAATTGTATAGATGCGAGTAATATCCTTAAAAAATCCCAATAATGACAAAATTCCCTTTGCATTCATATTAAATTAAACATCCGAGTTTTGACACAATATTGAAACATGATATGTGATGGGAAAGCGTTAAAGATAGTGACGCGTGTGATAGTGTAGGCAGTATTGGTGTGAGTGGGAGCGTGCTGGTGATGGTACGGCAGTGCGATTTGAATTTTCTAAAATGTCTGTACTTTGATGAGGTGATTCGCATACTAGGTGCCATCGCAAACTGCAGAGCAAGCGATTGAAATCGAGCATGGGAGAACTGTAAGAAGCAGAAACGGTTGGCAGGGAGGTTTTAGGTATGTACCTACCTAGTAAATGTAACAAAGTAACAGGAATTTCACAGAAGCGCAAAAAAAACCGTACAAACCCATTCCAACGAGTCAACTTATTTCCATAAAATCCAAAACCATTTTGTTATTCACATTAGACTTTTTCATTTATAATACTAGCGTGGTATTTACCTACCTTTCAACTGCACATTAATCGTGCATTCCTTATTTTCTAAGGAAATAGAACCTGTATGGTTAAGTATTACACTTTATTACACGCAACAGTTGCCGTGCGTATTTCTGATACAAGACTTCAAAATGTGGGGAAAGCCAATACGAATGTTGTTTAGCGAATTCTTCCACCTCAAGGTACCAGCTCCCATTGAAGCAGATCTTGAAATCTTAAAATATATACCGCTTATATAATTATTAATATTATATATACATAAACTTTGGTACACGTTATAGGAATGAGGACACCACGGTATCTACAAAAAACTGCTCGACTTTTAGAGGTAAATACCTTTTTTCTTTCATTTTTTTATTAGTATGTTTAACTAGATGTGTAGGTACGTAAGGTTGTACTTTGTTTGAAAATACTGTTTTTGCATTAAGGGAGGGTGATGGGTATACGTACAAAAGAAATACTAGTTCGGTTGACAGTTTACGTATGATTTTACTAGCTCAGGATTTGAGACCTCAGTTGGTTGGCTCTTCTTTCTAAAAGACTTAACTCTACCTCCAGTTAGAAGTCCCAAATTTTGCTTTGAAGTCTACCGTGGTAGCATAAGAATCGTGTTCACTTCTGAGTGGTGAAGTATTTTCTTCTGGTCTGCAATAGGAATTTTTAATTCTATTTCCGTTTTCCTGACCAATTTCGGTCTCGTCTGTGAGCCAAAGGATCCTAGAAACACCGCAAACTTTTACAATCGCCATCCGATTTTGAGGATATTTTTCAAAAATTCTGCGGGTCAGTCACTATATGAACCCTTATAATTTCTTCTTACACCTATGAATGCTTATTGTTGCATGGACCATGACATTATTTATTATTATTAATAACCACGACCATATGATGAGTGTTCGGTATCATGGAGACAAAACAATGCAATGTACTTTTGGTATCTTCAAGAAATATACTGATTGAGATTATCACTTTGAAAACGTTTCATCGCTGTTTTGTATACATAACATGGTGGCAGTGGTGGGATCGTGTTTTGAGTGGTGTTGATTGTGTTGGCGTGTTGAAGGCATTAGTGATTACTTTCGGTTATTTCCTGGGCAGTTAACGATGGCAATTGCTAGGGGCGATAATTAATTACGATAATTAGTTAATTATGTGACGGGATATCATGAGATGGCCTCAGGTAAACGAAAAGTTGCAATGTTACTCCATGAAAGTGGGTCTACCTTGCATGATTTATTCGATTCGTTCTCGCTATCAGAAGAGAACCAACAGGAGTTTGACGCAGTTCTTTACATATATATATATATATATATATATATATATATATATATATATATTATATATATATATATATATATATATATATATATATATATATATATATATATATATACATGAAAGGTCATATACATATATTATTCATATGAAAAAATGTTAAACTCTATCGCATATATGCTATGGGCCAAAAACGGGCGAAAAAGTGGCTTTTTCGAGACTTTGAGTGTTAGACTTACGCACGCGCGCACGCCTGGCAGGGGTGACGGTAGGTGGTGAGCGTGGGGTGGAGTGAGAGGAAAAACAGAGGTGTTTTTTTTCTAGGTCATGTTTGTGTGTTAATACCAATGCTTTTCCTACGCATATTTAATAACATATCCTCTCGACTTTTGGTACGTACTTAGGTAATGATATTATTAAGGCAATAACTATTGAATAGATAGGAGCTCAAATCGAGAAATATAAACATGCGTATATAATTATAGAAGTATAGGTTGTGGCAACTCGAAATAGGACACGCCGAGGAGTCTGGACGGGCTTTATGACGCACGCAAGACAACCAAAACTACGATCAAACTCAATTGCAAAAATAATAAACCTTTGTGAAATAATTTGCAGCGTTTTTAGAGATGAAAAACGTGTTTTTAAAATAATAAAATTTAAGGTTTTTTAATGACCACATCAAAAATGATGTGTCAGGGGCAAACAAGCATACAAAATGAACTTAAAACGTTTTCGTTAAAGCGTAAAACTCGGTTATAAAGGAGTCAGGGAGATGTGCAAGTGTTACCATTCGATTCAGAGGGGAAATTAACATGGAGACCACCGACCCCAACACATAATTAATTATAGAGTCATTGAAAAAAACACCTTAAATTTCTTGGAAGGGAAAAAACCCCGTTTTCGAAACTAAAACGTCATAGTACAGCGTGAAAAATTGACAAAATCATTCGAACTTACAAGCGTTTGAAAAAAATTAAATTGTTCTTATTTCTTCAAATCTTACTTTTAGCGAATTTTTGTAGGAAATGGAGCTATTGCAATGGCTCCGAAAATTTTAAAATCGAAATTTTCGAAAATTTTCTTCATTGAAATCCGTTTTGAGACATTCTGAAACGAATCCTAGAGTTTAACATTTTTTCATATGTATATATATATATATGACCTTTCATGTATATATAATATATATAAATATATATATATATGGGTGATTCTCACAGAAAGGGGCAGAAGTGATGTCCGGACCAGTTGCGGCGACCCACTAAGGATTTGGGAGCAGGCGAAGGTCTTAAATTGTAGTATAGGTTTTTATCTAGAACCCTTTTTTCCATTTTTAGGTTATGATTATTCCTTTAAATAAAAAAGTAACTAAATATATATAATTATACTATATATAACTATATATAACTATATACTATATATAACTATATAGTTATACTATATAAATATAAATATACTATATAATATACTATATAATGTAAATATACTATATATAACTATATATAATTAGCAAAGTAAAAGTAAAATTGGAAGCTGAGTTTTTGGGCCAACTTGTTGGATTACAGCATGTAATGGACAAATCAGGTAGAATCATTCGCACTTACAAGCGTTTGGAAAAATAAATGTGGTAACTTTCTAAATTCCACTTTTGGTTTATTATTTCCAATAAGCCTATGTGATCGTATAGCAAAAACATTTTATAACCCCCCCTCAAACTTTGTCACTTTACGTTTCAAGGTGCGTAGAATCCAAATTTGAAACGTCCGTCCGCCGTTCGCCGTCCGCGCCATAAAAGGCCTAAGAATTGACTTTAAAAACCCGTTCTTTCGCACATAGACTCCATTTGGGGTCTAGTTGGTCCTAACGTTTAACCATCCCGATCGCTTTACTCGCATAGATGCTATGGGCCAAAAACGGGCGAAAAAGTGTCTTTTTCGAGGTTTGAGTGTTAAACTTATGCACGCGTTCACGCTTGGCAAGGGGTCACGGTGGGTGGTGAGGGTGGTGGGATGGGGGTGGAGTGAGAGGAAGAACAGAGGTGGATACTAGAAAAGAGACTGGCGAAAGCCCCAGAGCATGCTGGTTACTATAGCTGACTATCTGATTCAGAAATAATAAACCATTATGTAATAATTTGCAGCGTTTTTGAGATAATTTTTCTTTTTTTATACATTTGAATAAAAAAAATGAATTTGCGCTAGGGGGAATGGGAATTTAAGGTTCTTTCCAACGGTGTTCTGAAATTGCAGTACCAATGTTTTTTAATAAATTGAAGACTAAAACACGGAAAAAATTTAAAATTGAAGTTTCTTTACGTAACTTCCTTAGGAAGAATTTTAAGGAAATGTCTCGGGGAGGGACTAATTTTTAAAAATCAGTGTTGTAGAGTCGAACCCCAGCCAGAGGTGTTCCGAAAAAAGAGACACACTAATTTGAGCGTCCCGGGTTTTGTCCATATTGAAGTCCATTGTTCCAGCGTTTCCAGTTTTCATGCTCCTGTGTCCTGTTTCAGGGGGAACTCGACCCCCCCCCCCCCCCCCCCCCCCCCTTAGCCACATGGCCAGAGTTGCCACATGTCCGGCAGTCTGGCTATTTACTCATCTTGTAAGCGTCAGGCCGGAGTTGTTAAATTTTGAGAATCGTCCGGATTTTTCCTTTATGATGATTGAATTATCTTTAATTTTAAATATTTATGCCGAAATATAATTTTCTGCTCCAGAAACCATCCGATTTAAGAATAAATAACTTTTTCAAATGGTATAAATGTCGGTATAAATATCATTACGGTCATTCTGAATGACTTATGAAGGCTTCCTTAATAGCCGATCCAATAGACTTCCCGGAATCGTCGGTATCCACCCCTCATTGTCGCTCTAATTTCATACTTTCTTTTATCTTTGGACCAAAGACTGGTAGAATTTCCTGGTATTTTCTCACCCTTACTACTGAAATATTAAAACGAAAATACTAATCCTCTCCATTCAGTTTTCAGAGAGCAACAGCCCAGTTCAGAGGTCGGCTCATACAATGAAATTTTACAAAAGTAGCCATAAAATATCTTCGATTTTCAAGAAATGATTTGTATTACCACACAATCGATGAGCTTGTTAAAGTCTCCATCGAGTATACAATAATTTATAATTTGTTTGGTAATTGTGTGTTTTCAAGGTAAACTTATTAATAAATATACGTATTTTAACTATAATGTCCATTTTCAAGTTGCTGAACCTTTTATAGCCAGTTTAATTCTTGGCCGTTAGGTGTCCGGTTTTTTCATGATAAAATTAAAATGGCCGGCTTTTGAAAATCACCAGGCAACCCTAAGCTTGGCAGCCAACTTGCTTGATACCTTTAAAAAAAAAAAAAAAAATCAGTCATGCAGCATGACCATATATGAGCGAATATTCGTAAATGATTGTACCTACTATACTATGCTACTTTTTTAAAAAATAACGTTTTATTTGAGATAAATTTCAAAGGGTAGGTATTCTAAAGGCACTATGTTGGTGTCATTGGACGTTAATCTTCAATTCCCGAAGATCACTACAGGAATTTATTCTCAGTCGTGGAAGGCGTGCACCGGCCTCAAACCCCATTAAGTTGAGGACTCCATTAAATTAAGGACTTGAAAGTGACAAGAAATTTTTAATCACCAATTTTATGAGGGGAAAACTCGTTCTAAATATTATTCTGTAATTCAAAATGATTTTGGATTTCAGTTTTTTATCAGCTTTCATATATTTTTTGCAAATATTAATGAATACATACATATACATATGAAAAAAAGTTAAACTCTAGGATTTATTAGGCCAGGTAGGGTTGCCTTCAAATGTATAGTTTTTTTTGCATAAAATCCCGGAAAAATTTAGTATTTTGGATAAATATTAATCATAATTCGAAAATTTGTTTTTTACTGGTAAAATATACGCCACGTTTCATGATGTAAAAATTGACATCTCTAATATAATATAGTTATAACATCTCTATATATCTAATATGATATCTATATCTCTTAGATCTATTAATCTATTTTCTATATATCAGGGTTTTCTGCAAGTAACTGTTTGGACACAATCATTCTGGGAAATATTGTTTTTGTTGCAGACAGGTTAACAGTGTTAAAACACCAAGGAAGCATAGGCACTTCTTCATAAAAGACAGCTATCGAATAATGAAGACGTGTTCTATAGAACATACCCACAGTGGGTAACCCACCCAAATGACTAGACAAATTTAAATTAATAAATATAACAGTTTGAAATAAATACCAATGAAATATTATTTTCCATGGTTTCATGAGAAAATATGAACTGTAAATATTATACGAATCCATGATAAAACTGGAACTACTGTAAACAGCTCAAGAGGGACTCTGTAGAACGTACTTGCCTAACTCTTTGCTTGACAACATGTCAATTCAAGTGCCCATTCATTGCACAGGTAACTGAGAATAAAAAAATTAACCACAGTGCAGATTTGGAACTAATATTCCACAGGTAAGGTACCTACTTACTTCTACTATGAAAACTACATAAGGTTTTTTTCAAAAGCTTTCAAAAGCTAAAAAAAAAAAAAAAAAAAAAAATACACTGCCAAGGAAATGGCACATGAGCTTCCTCGTGACATTCACAGTACGTCACCATTAAATTCCAGAAAACTAGAAACGACCGGTTCTGGCATCAGGGAATTAATAAGGTGGGAAATTGGAAGCTGAATGGTACATATAATAAATGAAATTAATAAGGAAAATTTTGATTTTAATATGGGACCATCCAGGATGTAGTCCGCATGTTCCTCATAACTAAGCTGTGACCGTAACAAAAACATCACTTTCCAAGAAACCTTGCCCGCATCATCCCTGAAAATCTGACCGAAATCCGTTCACAATTGCCTGAGTTATGACCGAAACAAGCAAATTTTGTTTGCGCCTGCGCAGAGGCTACCGTTGATTCGATCATGACGGAACTGATAGGGGACCATGTAGAGCTATACCCGCACAATCCCTAAAAATTTGAAGAAAATCGCATCAAAATTGTGGAAATTACGGCTGTTGCAAGGGCCGTAACAAGAATATTTCGTTAACGCATGCGCAGAGCGTACCGCTAATGCAATTAAAGGTTTGTATGTACAGTGAGTCCCGAACGGTTCTGAACTGACCACGCCCCTTTTTGGCTGTATGCACAGCGACCGAACGAGTTCGGGATTTTTAGTTCGCTGTTCACAGAGCCAGTGCGGGACTGTCCAGAACACGTTCTATCGGTCCGGGATTTTTTTCGGAACTTCTAGTCCCGCTCATGCGCAGTAAACTATTTACGCTCCGCCCCCTACGATTTCCCCTATGGGCTCGCAAGTGGAGTTATGTTGATGTTGTTTTCGGCAATACTGTCTGCGTCATTATGTTGATTACATTGATTTTCGGTAACTGATATTGTGACTAAGTCATTAGTTTGATAGCAAACAAAATTCTAGTGCTATATAATCAAATATAACACAAATTGACCTATGTCAATTTGCTCTTTTGGTCATACTGCACAAATGGAACATTTAGTGAATTTGCGAGGAAAATGTAACTACTTAATGCAATGTCTAGAATAATTTTACAAATTAACTTTAAATTCGTGAAAATCCGTTTCGAGGTATTTTGAAACGATTCTTGGATTTCAATACTTCTGTTCTCTTCTGTGTAAGGCTCAGTTCGGAAATTCGTGAAACTATTTGCTTCCGAGACTTTTCCCAAACTAGAAAGGCTCATCAAGTTCCTACAGTCTCAATCGGAAATTTGTGGAACTCGTTAACGCTCGAAGGTTAGGTATCTACTTCATTACAACATTACTAGCTACTTCACAGAAATTCTTGTGAGCCGAGCCTCTTCTATTTTATTCTTCTTTCAATATTACCTATATTGAATATTCTAAAAAGTTGGGGGAGCAATATGTTCAGTTGACGGGTGCGAAGAAACTATATACTTAGGTACCGCTCACAAACAACTTCTCATTTTTAGCGAATTTTAAAAAATATTTTCGGCTATAATTGCATTTGTTTTTTTAATTTTAATTTATTGAAATACGACTCGTATTTATTACCTTGGCAGTCCGATTTGGAACCAAGGTATATTCGAATGTCAGTTTGACAGCACAGATTAACAAAACACTAAAAAGTCTGGCTGCCTTTGACTTCAATGGTTCAGCCGTTCAATTTTTAAAAGAATCCTATTGAGAAGAAGGTTACAAGTGAAGGTTATCAGTTCCGAATTGGTTCGAAACGCGTATGGACTGCGAGGAGTAATGAACCAGTTTCTCATCCCCTCCCTCGCCGGTCCTCCTTCGAACTTAGTTCGATTCTGAACAGGTTCAGGACTCGCTGTACATACAAACCTTATGATGATTGTCTTATGGACCTCAAGGGACCATACCCACATCATCCCTGAAAATCTGACCGAAATCCGTTCAACATTGACCGAGTTATGACCGTCACAAGGAATTCACGTTAGCGCCTGCGCAGAAGCTACCATTGATTCGATCATGATGAAGTTGATAAGGGACCATCTAGAGCTTAACCAGCACGATCCCTGAAAATTTGGTTAAAATCGGATCGAAATTGTGGAAGTTATGGCTATTACAAGGAAATGTGGACGGACAGACAGACAGACACGGAACCAAATTTGTTCAGGAGGCTCTGAAACGCAAAATGCGAGTGGAAATTTTGATTTTGGAGCAAAAAAAATGTTTTAAAAACTAAGTATAGTACGTCTGTCCCAGTAGTGTATATAGATATTATTAGGGGGGGGGGGGGGAGACCATGTTATGTTAGGTAATTTGGTTAATAAAGTAGTTAGGTATACCTACTCAATACTTCTTATGTATTTTGAGTCGCTGAACTCAAATTTGCTGTTCAAAAAATCAAAATTCTAACAGAAATACGTAAAAATGCGAATTTTCGTAATTTTACAATAAATTTTGAAAAATTGTGATTTTTTTACATGATTTTGAGATTCTAAACTGTCAAAAGTTGTTGCTGTCGACTTGTTTAGACTGCATATTCGAGTTCAGTGACCCCAAAAACGTAAGTATATACGAGGTTTCACAGTTTTACAAAGAACTTTGTAAAAGTGATATTCAAAAGTATGATATTGGCAAAATAAAGCGTAGGTACCTATTTCAAAAACCGAAATCGAGCTACCGGCGCGCAGTGGGGCCAAGGTGGAAAAAAATCCATTTTTGCAAAGTGACTCAAAAAGGGATGTAATGTGGTTTTCTCAAAGTTAATTACCTGTAGAATACGGGAGTGAAAGACCTTCGGTGGCTAAAAATTGTTTTCACTACCAAATGTAGGCCGAAACATGATAGGTATTTCGAGATTTAAAGCTTTTTGAGAGTATAATTTGAAAATTGCCTACCACGTTCTATGTGATTGAAAAAATTCCTAAATGGTATAATGTTGCCAATATATTCATGTAGTATCGCTAAGAAATACTGATTATTTTTTCAAAACATTATGGCTTGAACATTAGTTGTAGATTTTGGTTTTTATAGCGACATACAGCTTGAGAGGCTTGGAAAAAACGAGCTTCGCCTTCCTTTGGTTTGGCTCATTTTTTTTTCTTGAAGTTCTGACCATTATCAAGAAGCTGTACAAATTTCATCGCCGTCTTCTACCGTATTCAGGTGTAGAGGATTAAAATGTGATCAAAGACAGAGACCGTCTTTGCCGTCACATATTAGTTCGGTCAAATTTCAAAAAATGTGTTGAAAAAATCACTAAAAATGGCTAAATACGGCTGAAAATTATTGAATTTATAATTCTTATTGGAATATTGCTCAAATAAAGTTTATGAACTATAAACTAGAACATTGACAATTTTACGTTCAAAATTATGCTGTATAATTATTATTTCATATAAATTTGCTTTAAAAAAATCTATAAAAACTGCAAAAAAAAAAAAAAAAAATCAAAATCTCCTTTTGAATAACAGATTATAATTTAGAATTCGTTTTTTGCCATAAAGAGTAATAAGACTAATAGCCAACAATTTCTTTACACTCAAAAAGCTCAAATTTTAAAAGTATTTAACATTATACAATACGATAATTTACAAAAATTAGCTCTTATGATCATGATGCATGATTGGCACTTTTTTCGCTCCTTCTTTGGAATTGACGACGAAGCTATCATTTCGTCTGAACATCACGAATTCGTTTTACGAAAATCTGTCACGAAATTACGACAATCAACTCAACCAAATCGTAAATTTAACTATAAGAATCAAAATATTTTTTCAAGATGCAACAACGGTAAAAAATGCGCCAAAATTTCACCTTTCCAAGGTCTAGCCAATTTGACTTTTACTTCCAAAGATTCTTCCATTAAGTGAGGAAGCTAAGGAATTATTAATTTTGTAGAAGTTTAATCGCCTAACATTAATTTAATTATTTTTTATACTGTATTTAAAACTGTAAAGTCTGTCTGTAGACCCCCTGAAGATGATGGAATAAACCGTCGAAAGCTAGAGAACAAAATTGACTGACCGAATCTCAATAATCAGCAACGCACTTTGCCGAAGCTAAAACCTACCTATATAATATACCTACATACATATTTATAGAGAAACCTTAATTCAAACAACCATTATCACCGTATTCCACGACCTCTGAAACTAAAAAGACAACTTTTTCTACGAAAAGTTAGTAAATGATCACAGTAAATTTTTCACACCCTTTCCCACTTTTATTAACTTTAATTTTTTTCAAAAGTCACAAGATTTAGTGCTAAAATAATAATTTTAAACTTCAGAAAACATACTTTTCTAATGTATTTTTGTATTCTGAATCGAATGAAACCATTCCCAAGTCAAAACACTCATTCATCTCAAAGATAATGATTTTTTTCCTATTTTTGGCCATTCGGCCCCACTGTCCGGCGTAGGTTTTTGTTATGCAAAAAATCTGAAAAAAATCAGGAGTCTTTTTTTGACATTTTAAACAAAATTTCGGGTTGAGGTCATCAAAATTCCACCTTTCTCAATATAGCGGGTACCCTAGTAGACAGGGGCAGTGGCAAGTGGCTGAATGTAAACGGGGCTTACAAAAGTTCGCTAACAGGTCAGATAGCAGGTCATAAACACAGCAGGTAGAATAGGTAGGGGAGAGGTTGATTTGGAGTTTTAAGCTTAGTACGCACTGGGACTCAAAGAGTCGATTCATGTCGCGACGGTGCGTCCGGCCTGCGTAGATTCATTGTTCGTACGCGGCCCCGACTCAGCTCCGCGTCAAAGAATCGTGTCCGCACCAAGATTGTGTTTCTTTTCAGTCCACGTCAAAATGTCGGAGGAAATTGCTCTGTGGGGAATATCTGTCGCCCTTTTTTAATAGTGCGTAGTGCATCCGATCTCAGGAGCATTAAAAAAAGACCCAAAAGATGGTGGGTGCGCAACATATTTCACGGTGGGAATCAGCATGGGTAACAACTTCTCAACACTTTAAGAATGAATGATAGCGTAGGGTTCCGCAATTTCTGTAGGATGTCCCCGACTGATTTTGAATTACTTTTAACGAAAGTTGGCGGCCGAATTTCGAAAAAAAATACTACTTCGGGAATCTGTTTCACCGGCTAACAGACTAGCTGCCACTCTACGGTTCCTAGCAAGTGGGGACACGTACTCAAGCCTGATGTATAGCTACCTTCAGGATTTCCAAACAGACGATATCGGAGTTTGTTCCTGAAGTGTGCGGAGCCTTAATTGATTGTTTGAGAGAATATTTTTCGGCTAAATTTTTCACACTTTTGCACTTTGACTCCCGATTTCGGTACTCCGAGAAAGACACATCCCACAAACATCGTTGGCAATGTAAATCTTCTATAAATTTCAGGGTTTAAATCCGTACTCCACAACATGTCTAGGAACTACGCCAAAAACCAAATCACAATAACACAAAATGCCCGAAAACCAGGAGCTCCGATGGGTGAATCTGTGAATCACTGCGAAACGCGTCCGCACTGACACAATGTTGCGCAACATTGAGTCAAGAATCCCATTTTCGATGGGATGCAAAAGAGTCCGGAAATACTAACCCGCAACACACCGGATTCTTCGCGACAATGAGTCTACGCAGCGTAGATTCACCCGGGACGCAGCCGATATTCTCCTGAGATTCAAAGAGTCGACTCAAAAAGTCCCAGTGCTACTAGGCTTTAGGCAGGTAACCATAACGACGGGAGTGGGGGGGAGAGTTGAGTGAAACTAAGTATAGTACGTCTGTCCCAGTAGCGTATATAGATAATATTATTGGGGGGGGGGGGAGAGACCTATGTTATGTTAGGTAATTTGGTTAATAAAGTAGTTAGGTATACCTACTCAATACTTCTTATGTATTTTGAGTCGCTGAACTCAAATTTGCTGTTCAAAAAATCAAAATTCTAACAGAAATACGTAAAAATGCGAATTTTCATAATTTTACAATGAATTTTGAAAAATTGTGATTTTTTGACATGATTTTGAGATTCCAAACTGTCAAAAGTTGTTGCTGTCGACTTGTTTAAACTGCATATTCGAGTTCAGTGACCCCAAAAACGTAAGTATATACGAAGTTTCACAGTTTTACAAAGAAGTTTGTAAAAGTTATATTCAAAAGTCTGATTTCAAAAACCAAAACCGAGCTACCGGCGTACCTAGGTTTTTGTTATGCAAAAAATCTGAAAAAAATCAGGAGTCATTTTTCTGACATTTTAAACCAAATTTCGGGTTGAGGTCATCAAAATTCCACCTTTCTCAATATAGCGGGTACCCTAGTGGACAGGGGCAGTGGCAAGTGGCTGAATGTAAACGGGGCTTACAAAAGTTCGCTAACAGGTCAGATAGCAGGTCATAAATAAACACAGCAGGTAGAATAGGTAGGGGAGAGGTTGAATGGAGTTTTAGGCAGGTAACCATAACGACTGGGGTGGGGAGGGTTGAGATTTGAGTGAGAGCGGGTGAGTTGCCAGGGGCGTCAAATGTGAACGTGAACTCCTGATCCTCCCCAGTTCCCTCACTTAGCTGGAGCGAGATATCAGTCGACTCCGCACACGAGGTTTCCACAGTGTGACCTTCACTAGGGTTATAACCGCCTGCCGCTAACTCCCTGCTATCTCTCCTGACTAGCCGGTGATTCGCCATCGTCAGTCGCACTCGGTCGGTGCAGCTCGTCAACGTCAATCCAAATCCATTTTCGTCGCCAGTTCTCGTCCTCATTCATCCGAAATGGCTCCTTCCCTTGCCGACCTCCAGGACTTGGCCCACAAACTCAGGATCCACAGCGTCAATTCAACAAGTGCAGCTGGCTCAGGGTACGTAAGATAAATAAATAACTAAAACTATGTAACTACAGTCAAGATATTTCATTGGTCAATATCGGACATGATAAATGTCGAGTCATGTTTCGATATATACCTAACAGTTCAATAATCACGCATTTTCTCTGATGTGTTACGACTTGGCGTGATACTACATTACTACCTACTAATTTTTGCTACAAAATCTATGGATCCTCCGAATTTAGTTTACAGATATGCGCCGAGCTTCTAATGGGTGCGGCGTAGCTAAAAATGCATTATATAAACTACCTACCTACCTAGTTGTTGGTTTTACCCGGCCTTCAGTTGTTGGTTCAGGTACCGTCTATCTTCTAGGTAGGTACCCTACCTGCCTACCTTCGCAACATGAGTGAACTAAACATGGCGTAGAACGACTGTCGAAAACAAAAATTTCCCAGTCACGCAGCATGATCATAATAAATGGCAAATTTTCGTTTATTATCTTCTTAGATTATGTTTGAAATTTGGAAAGAAATTGTGAACTACCAATTTTATGAGAAAAACTCGTTCTGAACCGCGTTCAGCAATTCGAAAAAGATTTCACGATTTCAACTATTTTCTTGCAATTTTTATCGATTTTTCATCCAATATTAATCAAATTTAAGTAGGTACATTTTCAGCATAATTTTGTGCATTAAGATTATCATGTTCTGGTTCATCGTTGATAAACTTCTTTTAACTTAAATTCTGCTAAAAAGTATACATTAAACAATGTTTAGTGATTTTGTTTTGTCAGCACATTTTTAGAAATTTGTACAATTTAATGTGCTGAAAAAGTGCTCGCCAACTAACTCATCCTTTCATTTGGAAGCTTGATTTTTTCCCCCCTCAAGAACAGAAATTTTATCTCAATCCTAAAACTTACATCAGTTACTAAAATTTTTATTTTTTGAATTTTTGGAGCCATTGCACTAACTTCGTTTTCTACTAAAATTCACTAAAACACACCAAGTTCGGATCGTGCAGCATGACCTTATGAGCAACTGTTCACCAGTTTTTTACGATTTAGTAATCGGTACGTCTCTCGACCGCTATTAGTGCCAAAAAATTATAGCGTTCAATTTTATTACTACAAATATTCTTTCGAACTAAAAATGTGTGCTTTTCAATAAAAATACATTATTAAGCTCATCTTTGTGAAGACAAAGTTTTAACTAACGAATTTGTGGAAAATCGACTTTCATAAATTACTGAATATTTTATATCAAAAATACATTTCAAACTTTTGAGCAAATGTTTCATGCTCGCTTTCAAGTGCCGCACAAAAATTTCCTCGATTATTATTGGGCAGTTATTACTTAATGCCTATAATATATGTTAGATTTTATTGTTTTTAAGGGTTTTTCGTGCTCAATCTCCTAGGGACTCTTCAATGCTTTTTTTCCCCCCAAGAGATACTATATTATTTCAATTTTAAGAAGAGAAGATGTCAAGTGTTGACATTTTTGATCGGTTTTTTCTTTAGAACTTCGTGCTTTCTTATTTTGTAGTGACATTTTTTAAACCAATAGATAGCTACTCCGTTATTTTATTAAATTTTTATATATTGAACCTTTTTTTTTACTTTGGTTACCTGACCGCAAGGATCAAGGCTGAAGTCGGTATTGCTATCAGCCTTAAAAAAAAATACGAACTTTGACTGGTGGGTTCAGACATCATCTAAACTACCTACCTACATATCTATACATTTCATGAGCGTATCTTTCTGTAGGGATGTATTGTATAAGCCTTGTACAAGATTGCTGTACAAAATAGGAGGGGTAGGTAGTCAGGTTCGAGTTTTTTAAAATATCTCCAAAGTGGTTCTAGAAATTTTGATGAAATTTATAGGTATTTTCCTTTCAGAGGTACATACTTCAAACATTATCCAATATTCGGGGGGAACAATTTTGAAAGTATAAAAAACTTTTCTTTTTTTTTTTCAATAATGCCACTCTCTTGAACCGTAAAATATCGAAAGTTGGTACATGAGCGAAGTCGTCTGACACTCGTCAGATGTTTTATAATAACAATAATAATTATTATTATTTTAATAAGGTTTAGTATTTTAAGCCCCCAAAGTGGATTTAAAAAAGGGAAAACTGGAAGTGGCAAAAATAGAATAATACAACTAGGACTAGATAAAAAATAGGCTAACAAATATATACAAGCTACTATATACAATCAGCTAAGTAAAATAAAACTACGACTAGATGTATATAAATATATCATAGATCTGATATCACAGTTCGTAGTAGAGCTTAGCTCAAAATTCGATTTTTGATAAAATGGCTGTGAAAGATTTGCTGTAATTCCAAAAGGCCATTACAATCAAAATTTACGGGATAAATGAACCATTTTTTATTCCTTTCATCTGTGTTTATTCTGCATTTCTCAACAATTATTTACTTTTCTTGAAATAATCGTGTTTTCTCCCTTTTTTTTTTTTAACGATTTACCTACGTTATTGCACAATATTTGCTCTTCTTTAAACCATGAATAAGGATGATAGTGAAGTAAGTAGGGTTGAAAAAAGACAAAGAGTTACAAAGTTTTGTTCCAACAGCGCTTCGAGAGCGACTCCCGGGGCTCCTCCAGGGTTGCAGTGGGGTTAGCTCCAATGACGCCCACTTTCGTGTTTGTTGGAACACTTCCGGGGGGGGGGGGGGGGGGGGGGGTGATAACAATCGTAGTAGAGAAGGTTACACGGATATGTAGTTTATCCAAGGGTAGCAGGTTATTTGAAAATGCTAATGCGTAGGGCTCGGAGCTCTGGATGAGACCCCCCTCAAGCCGATTTCACATGGAGCGGTATGTCCGGAGACTGAAAGACGGAACGCAATGTGATTGGCTGTTGGGACAACAGTTGAGGATGGTGGCTGCCATGTTGCCGGAATGGGCGGTAGGCGGTCGTCGGTAGAAATTTGTATACCGTTGCCGCGTTCCGTCGAGCGTTGCGCAAGCTCATTGGACAGGAATGTTGATAACCGCAAGTAGAGGTTTCAGATCAGAGAGGGTTTCCGTTTAGCGAGGTGCGGCTTCATGTGAACACCCTGCCGCATTCCGCCCCCCCTCCACTGGGTTTTCCGGCCTTCCGTCTTTCCGGTTGTTACGCTCGTACCGCTCCATGTGAAACCGGCTTCAAAAGTAGCTTTGTTCCAACAAGGACAAAATGGCGCCCCCAGAGGAGCTCAGAGCTCGAAATCGCGTTCCAACAACGTTATGGGCTTGAGATTTCCCTGTTCCAACAGATCTTAGAGCGCCCCCAGAGCTGTTCAGGGGTCCCCCAAGTTTGAAGCTTTTGGCACAATTTGAAGTAGGTAGATGAATTTTCAGTCTCATAAGGTAAATTGAGTCCCCATTCGAGGACATTTGAGTCCCCATTTACTCCCCATGTGAGGATTGTTAACCCGTTCAACGCGCCGCCCGAGACTGCCTCGGAAAAATGTGTTTTTTACCAGGCGCCCCCCGAGACACACTCGGGGGCCCCTCTCCTAATATTCTCCTCCCTTGGCTACGCCCCTTTGTCAACTGCAGTTATGGGAAGTGTCTAAGGGAAGTACCTACCTCACTAATGAATTTTGCCCAAAAAATTAAGGAAACAAATTTTCAATAACACCTATAACCTATAGAAGGACTTGGCACTACTGACCAATACGTTGATACCAAAGAGCTTATAATAGGATAGAGAGGGCATGTGTCTGTTAAACTGTGGGAACTCATGAAGCCAGTTTTCTCTAAGGGGCGGGACCTACAATCATATACAATCGTGTGGTCGGGAATAACCTCCAACACTGTTATAAAACCTCATTTCATCGTTATCGTTATTTCATTGGCTACCTGGTTTCTGCCCCTAACATGGCGGAGTCTCAAGTGGCTTCAAATACGTCACGACCTGTCCTCTCTATCCTATTATAAGCTCTTTGGTTGATACGGCAAAAACGCCAGACCCTAACATTGTTAAGTTATACAGCACCATAGGCTTAACCAGTACTTCAGTCAATATTAACTTGGGGTCCTTCTCTTATAGCAAGTGTTCTGCAATGCACTACCGACGAAACTTCACTTACGTCTCTATTGCTGTTACTGTTTTGTATATTAACTTACCTCTTTATTGACGCAAACTTTGATCCGCCACTATAGCCACATCAGGTGACACCCCCTTCCTCCAGATAGTAGTGACGTTTACTGCTCTCTAGCGTTAACTAATGGAACTACAGTTTCGAAACTTGTACAGAACCTTCAAACACCTTTTGACAATTGAATCACACAATAAACTCAAAAGTGACGTATCTCGACTTCCGTCGCTATTGATCTCACAGGTTTTGGGATTACGTCACTAATGTTCTTACCATGTGAGATAAAAAGCATGAACTCCGAGTTGTTTCAGACTGTCTGTTCAAAAATTTTTATTTTAAAATTTTTGGAGCTATTGCAATAGCCTCATTTTCTATGAGCATTCACTAAAACAAATAATTATATTTTCCTTCATTCATTATTAAATATATACATATTGTTAATAATGTTGTTACAAGGTGTTGAGTAGGAACAAAATCTGGTTAACAATTTATGAATTATCAATTATCTCCAAAACGGTGTGTTAATTAATTGTATTTAAATAAGAAGGTACTTGAATAATTCGATAAAATACTTTTGATGGATTGTGATCAGTGGAATTTCAAACAAGTCATTACGGGTGTTGTACAGACAGTGTGTATTTGACATGATTATTTGTTTTCCAGGCACCCTACATCATGTGCATCAATTGCAGAAATCATGTCTGTCCTCTTCTTCAAAACTATGAAACTGGATTTACAGAAACCCATCCACCCCTCAAGTGATCGCTTCATCCTTTCTAAAGGACATGCTGCACCTATTTTGTATGCAGGTTGGTCCCACTTTATGATACATAGGTAGTAATTTTGTTTCTCTAATTGTTCGTCAATGAAAGTCGAGGCCCAGCACCCCCTTTAGCCATGCCAAGGAAGGATAATAGACATTTCCTATGATGTGCGATCGGAAAAAATTGGGTAGAGTTGAAAATGTTCAAAATTTAAAATGTTATGAGCACATTAGTTGTGTGGAAACTCATATTAGTCTAAAACAATTTTATGTACAAAATACAAACACTTATCACATCAAAGATTTGCTCTGAAGTTACGTAGGTACTATTCAACACAAAAGTAAATTTACATTTCACCATATGTTGAAATATCCTGACAATAGGTATTGCTATTTCCTCTGATAATAAATTATATTTAAACCAATTACTTTCATTTTACAGCTTGGGCAGAAGCTGGACTGTTTCCAACTAGTGAGCTGCTCAATCTCAGAAAATTCGGGAATGACCTTGAAGGCCACCCTACCCCTAGACTCAATTTCGTTGACGTTGGTAAGTGTATATTAAGCATAGTTAACGTTCACTTGATTTTCTTATTTTAAATCATCTGTGTAGAAATTTTGAATCGAGAGTCAAATCTTGTTGAACAACAATGTTGACAGAGAAAAAAAATTGTTGAACACTAAAAAATGCAGAAGTTTTGGTCTAGTAAGCCACAAATAATGGCGTTTTCAATAATTAATCAACTATTTAATAGTTAAAGTTGTGAAATAATTATTTCAATTATTATTAACTCACCAAGGTGCAATTTAAGCAATGTACCTACTGCTGGGGTGATAGTTATCAGTTTTTTATACATTTATATTATTTTCATCTAAGCATTACTGTTTTGTTGGTGAATTAAAAGCTCGCATAATAATAATTGCTAATCAAAATATGATCACATATATGGTAGAATGTGTTTTTCAAACTCATTGAAAATCTCTTGATGGTAACATCAACCAAGTACCAACCATTCAAATTAGATGAATTCCAATCTATTGGAAATGTGATGATATTCACTTGTCACAATTATCTTAAGTTTAAATAAATTATGGCAATGATGTAACACGAAATGTTGTCCGTCCAAAAGGTACTGGATCTTTGGGTCAAGGTCTTTCAGTTGCCTGTGGTATGGCATACGTTGGGAAATACTTCGATAAGGCTTCATACAGGTAACTAATTTTTCTATCGCTTCAATGATTGAATAATGTATGCATTACTAAAACGTCCTTCTCGGTGAAAAACAAGATTTTTTTCTGGTCGAACCTATTTTTACGAGAGTCCAAAACTTTTTATCATTGTGCCAACCAACCAACAGTCTAGTTCAGGGTCCAGCAAATGGAGCCTGGTGGCGTTATGATCTTTTATAACGGTAGTTTGTGGTGTTGTTAAATTGACATCTATGTGAAAATAGAAATGTGCCGTTTGATAAATATTTCTCTAAAATTTATTTGCACTATATTTCTTCATTTTACATACCTACTATCATATTCCTTCTTTGTAGATTTTAAATGCCCAGTGCTAATCTCAAATCAAGTTAATTCACATCCTTACACGAATTTTTGAGTATAATATTGTGTGTGGTACCTATCTCGTACTTAATAGTTTAAAATCAGATTTAATAACGGAGTAATCATGAAAACATTTTCATATACCTACAATCTTTTGGAAAGTATAGTTAGATCTAAATTCTATTTCAATCAATCATTTTCAAACATGTGTTATTCATTCATTCCTTTTTTTTTTTTTTTTAATTAGTACTGTTTGACAGTTTTCAAATAATCACTTGTTTTATTGGTGTTTAATTATTGTTAATCTATACTTTGGTTATTCCTAATTATTTTATTATTCAATATTTTATCATTACATAAGTATCACACGCTCAACAATAGCTACATACATTCTGTACATGGTTCCAGGGTTTATGTGATTGTCGGGGATGGTGAATCTGCTGAAGGATCCATCTGGGAGGCTCTTAACTTTGCCAGTCACTACAAACTTGATAACCTAGTGGTGATTTTTGATGTCAATCGACTTGGTCAGTCAGAACCCACTTGCTTGCAACATGACATGGAAACATACAGAAGAAGGGTGGATGCGTTTGGCCTAAATGCACTTGTAGTAGATGGACATGACGTGGGTGAACTATCAAAAGTAAGTGTATTATTCAAATGCCTTCACGATCATCCTTTCTCTGGATTCTGCATGTTTTTTGTTAATCTGAAGTTTCCATCAATATTGGATAGATAGTTTGGAGCCAAGGTATTTACGTTACAGCATATAATGAATCTGAATGTAGTGAATGAACATTCTAGAAATCTTTGAACCACACACTTCTGTCATAATTAATTTTATTTTAACTCCTAATAAGCCATACATGTTTCGATTCATATAATCATGTTGGTTTAAATTTTCTAATAATTCCTTTGCTTTTAGGCTTTTGAAGAGGCAGCTAATACTAAAGGTAAACCCACTGCCATTATCGCAAAAACTTTCAAAGGAAAACACTTCCCCAACATTGAGGATCTGGAAAACTGGCATGGAAAACCTCTTGGAAGTGTTGGGAAAGACGTAGTAGAGGTATTTTATCTGTCCCTATGATTTTTAAATAATTTTGATAAATATTTAGTTTTATAGATATAACTTTTTTCCATCAAAATGTTAAACGCAGGAAAATTCCTGCAGTCGATTTGGTTTATAAAATTAGCCTCGTTGGTTGAGTGGCAATGAGTAACCTTTTTCGGAGCTTTCTCATTGGTGTAAAAAAAAAGATATGAGTTCGAATTCTCCAGAGGTTACTATAATTTTGGGCAGTTACAAGTCGTATTATTTGGCACTGGCAAGTAGGACCCAAACTTTAATACATAATCCCTCTCAAGCCTGACTGTAAACATCACATTCCTCGATGTAGGTAACACCTTCACTCCCTCACTTTCCAAGTCAAAACACACTGTAACAATGAAATTACTCAACTGGAATTCTTCCAGCGAGCAACTGCTTAACTCCCAGTTTCATCCAGTCTTTAGTCCGACCCCAATTCATTGCTGATATCTGATTGCATTTGATTAAATTTGACATGGTAGCTGAGTGGTAAAAGGTTGCGATCTTTTTCTAAGCTTCCTATCTGGTGTAGGAAAAAAGTATGAGTATGAATTTCGCTGAGGTATCTATAATTTTTGAGCAGCATGACTCATAACAAACATTATTTATTTATTCATTTAATCAGTGAAGGATGGAAGGGTAAATTACTCTTATTTCGAGTGGTTTCTATTATCAATCCATTTGCCAATAATCGATTGTGCTGATTGATAATGTTGGAGAAGCAGGAGACATGCACTGACCTCCAACCCCAATCCCCACCTGATGATCCTATACAGTATATTGACTGCTTAAGAGCCCCTTTTAGCCACAGCACTACTGCTCACATTAGAGACATGTGTAGCTTGACTCGCGCCTAGCTGATAAAAAATGGACTGCACCATTTGTGCTTCAGGCAAATGCAAAGGGTGATTTCCATAATTTTTTGTGTGGAAATATGTTGGTATATAAATGCTAAAATTGCAGCCAATCAAGAATTTATGCCTTCTCCGATTTTTGGGAGTTATTTGAGAATTGGGACGTGAAAAAATATGGAAAAAACAGTAAAAAAACAGGATCGTGTTGCCGTAGCACAAACTGACATCTATTGGTTGGATGTTAAAGACTCTGGGTTCTGAATTTCAGCACTCCTCCTCTGTGGCCCAAAGGACATATTGTGAATTGCCACCTGGCTGCATGATGTAAAGGGTTTTTCACAAATCATTTCCTGTATGTTTTAGCAAACCAGAGAAGATGCATATGCTATCCTGGCAATATCACTGGGAGATAAGACACATGATGTGTTCAGCTCCCTCTGTTTCTGTTTCAATGAAGCAGCTGGTATCTTTTGTTAGTTTCCTAATTTTCTTCAAGTGATATCAAAGTGGCTTGGCCATTTGATACGCCGTTTTGACGTTTTTCTTAGGCATGTTAACTACGATTCAATCACTATTTTCGTTGAGAACGTCACAAATAGTTAAGTCTGTCTCAGGCTTGGGCTTGGCTATGGCCAGTATTGCTCTCTCTTTTTTTTTCTCTCTCTTGAAAACTACACTCTGTAAACAGCTTTTGGTGGCTCCATGAATCGTTTCTGGTTCATAGGAAGAAACTATGCTCCTATTTTAGCGAGATCACCATCTTCATTACCCTCATGGCCAGGAATCCAGCGGAGAGCGACCTGATTGCTCTGGGTCATTCCATTGAGGATAATCAGACAGTCCTGGACCAGCTTCGATCTTATAGCTAAGGAATGGTCTTTAAGGTAGTCTGAATGTTGATGAAACATATTCTCTATCATCATTGAGATGCTCGTTTAGCATTTCTTCATGACACAGCTGTATGGCATGAATCTCTATGTGAAAATCGTGGTATTGTTTATCGAAATTTTAAATGTTCTTACTTATTCGTGTAACTAAGAAGAAAACTCCATTAATAATTAACAGTTAATTTACAGGCAACTAAAACCATTAAGAAATGCATATAGTAAGTTGAAACAATGTTATAAATCAGTCTACATTATATCTCATCTTTTTCAGCACCTCACTGGATTGATAAAAAATAAGAACATTTCTCTCAAGCCCAATGGTATTGTTGATGACAGTCCAAGTGTAAACATCAGCAACATTCGTCTCGCTTCTCCTCCTGACTATAAATCTGATGCTAAAGTTGCCACTCGTGTTGCTTATGGAACTGCTATTGCAAAACTTGGGAAGAATAATAGTCGTGTCATAGCTCTTGATGGTGACACCAAGAATTCTACCTACTCTGAGAAAATTAAGACTGTGAGTTAAATTATTATTTGAGGTTACGTATTTTGAACTTACCAAACACTAAGAATTCCTTTGTGTTATTGGTAATAACTCAATATATTATCATGGTTTCTCGTTATCGTTATCCCCCCCCCCTCCCCCCCCCAGAGAAAACAAACAAGTACACAATATCCCAAGGTACCCAAGGCCACTTGGGAGGATTCAATATCCAATTGTAATCAGTCTGTCTGGAATATGCTGCAAGTGGTACCAATATTTTTACTGGTTCAACACTAAAAGGGAGTGCTATTAAAGCCTAATTCCTATTTTCTAGATATCTCACAAAACATGACTTTGGACCGATTCTGAAATTATGTCCACACAACTAAAAGAGATTCATATACCTATGATTGTCTATCTGCCTGCCTCCCTTTTGGTAGTTGATGTAAAGCATTCTGAGCCTTGGGAATACATTTATTAAAATTTTAGTGTTGGGTTCCTATGTAGGAGGATAATAAAAACACATTTGAGCTTAATAAATATAAAGACAATATGGATCAGACGAAGAGAACCATACTTGAAGACCATTGTATGTACTGGCAAAACTCGAATATTTCACTTGTGGACCATAGCACAAACAATACAAAAATGTGATAAAAACAAGTTTTATTTCATTTTAAGTTTTGGATAGGTGTTCCATTTAAATTATTAAGCTTTCGATACCTACTTGAATTCAAATTCACTCAGGAGAATAAAGAAAGGTTTCGGATAAAGTATTAGGAACTCATGTTACTTGCAGAATAGCAGATCTTTTGAAAGTCACATTGCTATACCAATACCCTTTTAAATAAATTTTGTAACATAAAATTGAATTCTCCAAGCCACTCGGTAGAAACATTCCACTTTTCGCCAATTCAAATCCAGTAACATTATCAAAATTACAGTAATCCATTTATCTACCCCCCCCCCCCCCCCCCGTCCGTTCTCTCTCTCTCTAACGATAATAAGTGCAGGGTAGCACACAACAAAGTGATATGCATCTCCCAGCTCCTGCAACAAATTGTTAAAACCTAAATGGATCAAATTACTGTGAGCATTCCACAGGGCAGAATTGTCCATATTTAGCCATCTATTATTTATTACCTAATACAACTAGTAGGTTACATTCCTATGGCAATTAACCCACAGACAGTGCCTTTTATTTTATTATTTTTAAATTGATCTATTCATCCTGTATTACAGGTTCTTCATTGGTTTTTAACTATTTCTTGAATATTTTTGAATGTTTCAGGCTAGTGTTGAACAATATATTGAATGCTTTATTGCTGAGCAGAATCTTGTTGGTGTTGGGATGGGAGCTACCTGCAGAGACCGAACAGTTGCTTTTGTGTCAACTTTTGCTACCTTTTTCACTAGGGCATTTGACCAGGTATGCAAAATATATCACTTTTCCCATTAATAATACAGTAAAATCGGGTACAATGTTAATAACAATAATAGCAAGCATTCTAAGGGTCGGTTTATCAATCACATTTGAATATTCCAATCCACTTGACAGAAAACTCTGATTATCTACTGTATACCCATTCGACAATGCTACTACATTTAGCTAGCTAACTGAATATAGTTACTAATGGGTGATTATATTCAGCTGGAGTTTCAAAGCTCTGGTTTAATTCCAACTAACTAGTGAGAGTCCTGATTATGTGGCAGCCATAATGCATTTTGGAACTGCCAGTTCAGAAATGTGACTTCGTCCTATAGGTCGTCCAGAGATGGTCTGCGTTCCAAGGGCGAATTCTGCGGGAGAAATAGAAACTGCTTATCTCCAATCATTTAAAAATTGATGGCGCGTACGATATTTTATCAAAATTTTTTCCTTCACGAGTGTCTATTTCCCTACGTTCCTCTACCGGAGTATCTGCCCTCAAACTTTTATGTTTTTAAATTAAATTATGCGTAAATTGCATTCCTGCTTCTTACTTTTATCAATGCAATAGACCACATGACCTTTCCGGAATGTGAGGAGGGAAAAACATCACTCTCCTTGTAAAACGTATGTAGGTATTTTGTGGTGCACGGGCCTTCCCGGTAGGTAATGAGAAGGGAAAGAACATCTCTTGCTCCTTTATTTTACGAAACACTTACCATTGAATCAATAATGAAAGAACTAAAAACATTCACTTTCTAGGAATGACTTTTGCTTCACACTATTCACACCTATAGATACAACATAACATTGACATTGACCTTTTTTTGATTTTTTTCCCCATGTGATTGTTGTTACAACATGCACTGACAAACATTCTCTGAACTCAAAGCTAAGAAAGAGTAACTTCTTGATTGTAGTCAACAAATAATGAAAACATACCTACGTACTTAGTTACGAAAAATCACTTGTCAAGTGACAAATATTCAGCTTAGAGTGCTCTTTAATTTTCTTTCGAGAAAAGTAGTTGAGGACATTGTAAACAATCTCCCGAACTTGCTGCCGAAGTGAAAGGACGAAGAACATCCTATTTTAGGAGTGTTGTTCATAATGAACAGATTAAATTAAATACTTATAACTAGCAAAATAAAATAATGAAAACCTTGAAATAATGAAGGTTTATTTAATCACGGGAAGTAGAAAACAGTTGTCACGAAATTATATGAAAACTCGAAATAGCTGTCACGCCTTCACCAAAAGCTTGGAGCCAACCCTCAAATGCGAAATTTCTCTCTGCGGTAATTTTACCTAACAGGGTTGTCTTCCAAAAGTTACTTTAACGAGTAGTTCTATTTTTGTTATATGTATTTCTTAATGGGACAATATGTTCCTTTGAATAGGAATCAGATTTGGAAAGGTTTAGCCAATATTAATTTATATGTGATGTTGGCAAAGGAGAAATTCACATTGTCGATCTTTCCAAATTGTTAATCATATCGTGTACACAATTCACACACACTGAACAACCATGTTCTCATTCACATGTTCTTTCAATCTGTCTGATTCAGTGGTGTACACATTCTTATGAACCAAAAAATGGTACATACCCATCAAATTATTGTACCGGTGAATATAATTTAAAATCAAGATGTAAACAACCTCTCTAGAATCAAAACCCTGGTGTTTTGTGAGTTGCTTCACAATATGAGCGTACAAAAATGTATCGCAGAGGTATTGAAATTTGCACTATTAAAGATTTCGAAGTGGATTGCAAAAAGTTTATAAAAGTTATTGATTCATACAAAAACTCACTAAATAGCCCATGTTAATAATGGCCACAAATGACCTTACGGGTTGAAGTGTTGCTTAAATAATGAAATAAATAAAATAAAAAATAGTCCATGTTGTGCCATGAAACCTTTTTTCTGATGTTGAATTTATGTGTAGATAAGGATGGGAGCTATTTCCCAATCCAACCTCAATTTTGTTGGTTCTCATTGCGGAGCTTCAATTGGAGAAGATGGTCCTAGCCAGATGGGTTTAGAAGACATTGCTCTCTTCAGATCTATTCCAGGTAAGTCAAAAAAATCAGTCTAACCTCCTGATTGTTTAAAAGAATGCAAGAACATAAAGGTTGATTACTATAAATGATGAAAAAATAAATACAACCCCATGATTTCACAAACATCATTAATGGCACATATTGTTCCTAGATTTTAGTATTTGGTCTTTATTTTACCAAATATCGATGTATAGCAAAATATTAATGGTTTCCAACATTTTAGAATCCAGTTGTAAACAAATTTAATTGGAGAGTCCAATCGTAAAAAATAAATAAACTGTGTTTAAAACACCCTCCAGAGTTAGGTCTTTCTAACTTATTATTTTCCGTGAATTATTTACCTTGTGCTTAATTTTAGGGAGCACTGTATTTTACCCAAGTGATGCTGTCAGTACCGAGCGTGCCATCGAATTGGCAGCAAATACTAAGGGAATTTGTTATGTCAGAACATCGCGCCCAAATACACCTATTGTGTATGAAAATTCTGCCAAGTTTGAGGTAAGTACTAATGTGAATCTCACAAAATGATGCTTCCTTTCATATTGTCTTTTCCCTCCAACTTTCATTGAATATGAGTACAGCAGGCCACATTGAGGTTATATACATTGATTGAATGGGCAACAATCCCCCAATGTACTGCAATGTATACTTGACAATTCTGGATTGTGAGAGGTTTTAACGAAGAAATCCTTGAAAGAGCAAATCAAATTCAACTTTTCGGAAATGTTTGGTGATGAAGTAAGCAAGAGTATTCAACGTATTGCTAGTACTTGTTCAAAAAGTTTTCCCATTTTGAAACACTCCTTCTATACTCTACCTTCATATACTTTGACATATAAATAGGTATTTAAAACCTTCCTGGCAATTAATGGCATTCTAACCATTTATAAAAAATAAGCTTCTTTTGCCAAAAAATTGAGAATCACACATGGGTTTGAGAGACTACACTTTTTGTGTGTAACGATATTCTAAACTCATATTACATGCCTTATCTGCAAACAGGGAACCCCCTTCTTGCTATGTGGTTTGTTACAGTCACTCAAATTATTAGAAATGTTATACATTCATAAAGAATCTTGATTTCCAATGATTGTGAGGAACATGATGGAAATAAATTTGCTGAAAATTGAACAGTTCTCTTACAGTGTTACCTCCACTTCTAGAGTTTTGAAATTTAAATAAGGAGAGTTGTAGACAACTAGACCATTAATAATCATTATTAAGCCTGTGAATAATTTCAACATTTTCATACTTTCAGATTGGGAAATCTGTTGTTCTTAAACAAAGCAATGATGATAAAGTACTCATTGTTACTGGTGGAGTTACTCTTCATGAAGCTATCAAAGCTCAGCAGCAGTTGGCTCAACAGGGACTCAACATCCGAGTTGTAGATGTTTTCACCATTAAACCTCTTGATGTCAATGGACTTAAACAAAATGCTGCTGCATGCGGTGGAAATGTTCTCGTTGTTGAAGATCACTACCCTGAAGGTATGAACTGTCTTATAAGTGTGGTGGAAATGTTTTTGTAGTTGAAGACCAACAATCCTATATTGTAGTTCACTGTACCTCATTCTCATGTTCAGGTAGGCATGGTATGAATTCGAGCATGAACCATCTGCAATAATTCCTTTTCCACCCTCCTCAAAATCCAAGGCGTTGAAGAGTCAACAGCATCAGCTTGCACAGTTAACATACGCCTTACAACCTTTTCCTACCATTTTAGAGAATACTGGGTGTCCCAAAAGTAAACTAACCTCCCCCCCTTCTCTTTCCTTTTTCCCTTTCCGTGTTTTTTTTTTTTTTTTTTTCAAGTTACACACCTACATACCCACTTTGATGTCACCAAAATTATGACGGGGGGAGGGGGGCTTAATATTTTTAATGATTGTAGATGCAACTTTTTGCTTCAACAGTTATCTCCTTAGCTATCTGTTTCAATTCACTCCGAGGCAGACCCTAAAAACCCTTATTGGGAATCTAATAAAAAATCGTAAGTTTCCAAGGAAAAACTCATATTGGGTGAAATGAGATAAATGTGTATGTCGTTAATCTGTAAAGTAAGGCTTTTAGATTAGATCTGGAAGTTGGTAATTTTGGCATACAAAAAGTACTCTAACAATGAGCAAAAAATCTTGAAACACTTTTAGCGAATTATTGTAGAAAACGAAGCTATTGCAATGGCTCAATAAAATGTAAAATGAAATTTTTGAAAACTTTTTTCAAGGAAATCTATTTTGAAGCATTCTGAAACGATTTCTGAAGTTTGCGCTTTTTCATGTATATATATATATATATATATATATATATATATATATATATATATATATATATATATATATATATATATATATATATATATATTTGACATTCCAGACTCTCCTCAAGAATGAGATAAACATTCCATTCTTGCAACAAAAATCTAGTATTCCAAAAGAACGGATGAGTTGGTTGTCCAGCACTTTTTGAGCACATTAAATCGAATTTCAATTTTCAAAAAATATGCTGAAAAGGAGAATCACTAATATAGGCTAAACATCGTTGAATTTATATTTGTTTGTAGAGTTTTAGTTAAAAAAAAGTTTATTAACAATGAACACTGGAACATAAAAAATGTATGCACAAAATTATGCTGAGAAAGTTCTAATTCAGCAACTTTTATCCTATTATATTATGTTACATTTTTAGCGAATTTTCGTAGAAAATGAAGTGAAGCTATTGCAATGGCTCCAAAATTTAAAATGAAAATTTTCGAACATGTTCATCATTGAAATCCGTTTTGATGTATTCTGAAACTAATCCTAGAATATATGTATATATATATATATATATATATATATATATATATATATATATATATATATATATATACACTAGTTTCACACATTGATAGCTAACTCAATACTACAAAACGATGAACTACTACAAGAATGAAATAGGACAATAACATCCCTCAGTCCTGAAGATGTCTAATAAATTGGACGAAACGTCGGCGTAGGGAAAGAACCTGAATTATTGACCAACCCTCGAGAACCTTAACACCTTGTTATATATATATTTATATATTCATATGTATATTCTTTCTTGTTTTGGAGCTTTGTATTTTCGACTTGGAAACGGATTCTGTGCCTTTTAAAGTTCATTACTGCCTATTATTAGCTCCAAACTATGAGGAGTTTTGGATATAAAACACATTAATAAGTAATGCCCGCATTACAAGGACGTTCCTATGTATTGGTTGTGTATGATTTTGGTAAGAATGACGAATAGATCGTGATTTCAATGGATACACCCCCTCCAAACCCACAAGAATGTGCTAAAAGCCCCCTCCACCCCCACAACCATAATAAAATATGAACTGGTTTTAAAACCCCCTCCCATCGCTAAGGAATTTTAATTTCTGAAACATTTCATAGAGAGACCAAACGTTTCAAGTAAAATAGCAAAATTATCGAACAAAAATGTTCCAGTCATGCAGCATGATTGTATGAGCGAATTTTTCTAATCTATGTAATAGACCAAGAGGCACCATTTCTTTTCGATAATTTCTCCTTATCTTTTTGGGCTATTTCCTCCTACAAATCTTTCATTTTTAATTCCAAAACTTTAATTTAGGTTTTAATAAATATCTTATATTGTGATGTGATTCTCTGTTATTTTCCATTTGGTTCATAATTAGGTTTTTATTTCATAAATTTTGCGACAGATAATAATTTTAGCTTCCACTGATTTGGTCTAGTCGCACCCTCACTGAAAGTAAAATGTAAACTTCCGTTGTATAACTGGACTAAAATCTGGATGAAAAAAAAAAAAAAAGAAATCACGAAAACCATATGAGAATAGCGTAAACATCACGATATATCAGTATTACCCCCTCCATTCACCCCCTTCTATAATTAAATACGAAGCTTCTGACATTCATTCCAAAACTAAGCCAAATTCTTAATTGAACAAAAAAATAGTAATGGAAATCGGTTTGCGTAGCTTGGGCAGCGCTTGAAAGAATCTTTAACCCCCCCCCTCTAACAGCAATCCGAAAATCTCGTTTTATTCGACCTTACCCCGTCCATTTTCTCCCTCCCATCATGTAATTCGTAATTTCCTAGGTTTATTGCACAACTAGACTAAAATTGAAATAGAACTAAGAAAGAAACTCTGAAATTGGTTGAGAAAAAATTCTGGGCAGTGTAGGAAAAATTTGTCCCACACAGACATATCTATGTGTGGTTGTATTTTATTTATTTATTTAATTTTTTTCTTATCCTTGGGTTGTTCCACATCACCCTGGATCAATTCCAATAGGTCCATCCCTGTTATATACTAAGACTTTCCTATATGAGTTAGCTTCAGAGGGACGTCCTAAAAATTAGGAACAATACAAAATTATGTAATTAGTGGATAGCACTGAGGGATGAGGGCGCAAGGTGCAGACTTTACCTCTATGGCGTCATCTTCTTCCCTTTCGTATTTTGCCCTCTCTCGACTATCAGTTACTCTACATATTAGGAAACTTTCTTAAGGAAACTCTCTTTGATGGAGTCATGGAAGTATAAAAGGTCAGGAGAATTCGCCCACTGTCTGATGTTGTGCCTATGGCAAACCCTTTAATAACCCTAGTTGTACTGTCATAATCGTACTTAACTTAATTTTAGGTGGCATTGGTGAAGCTGTCAGTGCAGCATTGGCTGGACACTTGAAGAAATTCATTCACATTGCTGTCACTGATGTTCCTCGATCTGGACCCCCTGAAGTTCTTCTTGGCCATTACAAACTTGATGCCAAGGGAATAATTTATGCCATCAAGACTCAACTTTAAATCATTTTGTATGTTAGATTGAAATCATTATTTTGTAATAAATGTTCTTTTTTAATATAGTGAGCTTCTGTTGATTCCCTTACATCTCTCCATCTGAAATAACTTAGCATTATTAGAAAAATTATCAACCCTTCTAGCATACTTTTGTGGTGTATTGGGTTATTAGCTATGGTACACCCTTGGACTTGACTATCTGTTTCAAATATCTAATATCAACACTTTTAATAGATGTGTGAGAATATACCAGTTAGCCATTCAATCAATGGGGCTCTGAACTAACAAGGTCCGCCGCTAGGAAGTGAAGGGCCTAAGAAACATGGTGGTTGTCATGAATTTCCCCTTGTTGATACCTTTTTTCACCCCTTTTTGCTCTACAATTCGTTCCCCACACCATCAATCTCGCCAATACTGATCTAAAATGAGACTCATATTATTATTAAATAAATTATTATATTAAAAAAACGAAAAAAAACCAGGTGTGCTAAAGACCACACGGGAGAAGTGTAAACTTCTATGATGATTTGGACATTGCTTTCCACTCTGTTGGGATGTTGGGAAAGTAAAAGTGCACAGGCTCCGCCCCTGGACCCTCGGTAACTTTCCGCCTTGAGCCTTCGGCTAAAATGCTAAAACATGGAACATGCTTTCTTCCCGCTAATTCGTAAATGGAAATAAATTTAAAACTACGACATAAATGTTTTAAAAATCGAAATTAGAACAGAGTACCTAAGTAGGTAATTTTCTGTTATGGTGCTCGTCTACAATTACTATAAGCAAGATTAACTTCTCAACCAAGTGACAACAAAACAAGCGGCATTGTTTACTATATCCATTTATAACATAAATAAATATAAAACTACGACATGAATAGAAGAACAAGTACGAAAGAAATGAGTGATAAATCGAGAGCTTTCCAACAAGTGGAGAACGATTTTTGTTCGGTGAAAAATAAAGAAGTTTCATTTCCCCAGCAACGGCTTGGTTGTCAAAACAGCGTGGCGGAAAAAAAAACGTGACGGTAAAATCGTATTCACACCCCGCTAAATTTTTCGATGCGGTGCGCCTATAGAAGTTAACATTTCAAAAACTTGTGCTCTTATAGGCAACAAAAGAAGAGCAAATCGGTAAGGTCCTTGTTAACGTGCTGCGCTCTGCCTCATGTTCGGAGCCCCATTGAAGCAGTTCCATTGATCTTTTGGCTTATCAAAACACAATGGGGTTAATCTTTGATGATCGCTCTTCAATGTTCTTCAGGCTCAAAGTTTGGTGATTATGTGATCAAGCTCTCTGGCTCAGAGTGCAGCATCCTCTGGGGCAAGGCACATGTACTATGGGTAATCAGCCTGCTCTGACATTTATTTTGGGAGGTTACAACAAAAATGGTTCTCAAAATTGGAACTCCCTCAATCAGCCTGCTCTGACATTTATTTTGGGAGGTTACAACAAAAATGGTTCTCAAAATTGGAACTCCCTCTTCCATTATACGTTCTAAGGTCCGTTTTCAGTTGCAGTTTTGACGAATTCCAGAACTGGGAAGAATCAACCAGAACGATTGGAGCCGCTTTCAGTGCTGCCCATATTCTCGAGGCGAAATGGAAGAGTAAAAGTGGAAAAAATCTCAGAAAGCTTGCTATGAACTATTTGGAACTGGCAATTTTTTTGTTACATTTCTGATAGTCCATCTAATGGACAAGAAAACAAAAACATACATTCTGATCTTCATGTATTGTACGGATAGGACCCAGGGTTTCTTAAGAATTGCATTGCTGCCAGATTGAAGGCATGAATTTTAAATTCGTTCAACAAGCGCAACTTACACAGTTCCATCTGATTTTGAATAATTTCTTAGGGATTTGGAGGTTGAGGTTGAAATGTTCAGTGGATTTCATTGTTCCCGGTTTAAGGGTCTGCGAATGCATTTTCTTGTAATTGCTAATTTGTATATCTGATTTCGACAAATTACTCAGGGGGATAGTGAAGATTTTAGTTTTCACTCTTCTTAAGTTCAAGTTGGTATTGAACATTCTACCCTAATCTAAATTAAAACCACAATCTCCTATTGAACCATTATTTCATGAACATTTTCCAAATCACATCGTAGATATGAAGCTGCGTCTTACACCCTACTTAGCATATTCTCATTAAAAGTGCTGTTCCCAATTCGTTAAGTATATATACTCCTGTATTTATTCCTATTCAACAGCATAGACCTCACTACTGATTGTTGGGGAAGCTTTATACACGTGCTGAATTTATTATTATTCCATTATGCATTCTATATGAAGACTTACTGGAACTAAGTTGTGGTTGGGTCTTGGAAAATTTCAAGGTTACACTTTGTTGGTTTAAGATTATCGAGCCACCCGTTGCACACGTTGGGCTGTTGCGTTTTCGTCGATTAGATCCTTTATTTTCAATCTGATCTAAAAATAGCTATGGGGATGTCTTATTCATAAGTCATTTTTACAAGTTGAGATGAAGGCTAAATTTCTAATTTTCCAAACGTTTTAATTAAACTTTTTTTGGGGAGATTTAGAGGAAAAAACTCTTCATACCAACACCCAAATGTTAAATCTAGAGTTATTCCCAAAATTTGATCATGACATGTTGAACGGCGTGTATAATAACATACTAAAACTGAAATTTCTGACTTCAGGGCTTTGAGGGGTGCGAAATAGTTCATCACTTTTCCAACAGGTACCGCCACAGTATTTTAGTGAAACTTGTGAGTCATTGAAATGGTGGTGAGTAACGCAGGTAGGTACCGTTCACCTCGAAGCAGCAAACCCTACCTAATTCTTTCATAATAATAAAAGGCCGATGGTAGAATGGCTTTTGGTGGTTTGGGAGATTCTTCGTAAACTGTTCATTGTGCTAGGGTTTCAGGTCGGGATTATTTACAGAGTTGAGGATAAGGTCCCCATTATCGTTTTTAGTCAACACGTTTTATGGGAACCCATAAATAAAATTATATATTTTTAGTTGGTTTTTCAACTTGTCTTTTGTTCAACCTTTTTGGTTTGTTCTCAGCAATTCGTTGACTAGATAATGGAAAGGTGAAATTTTCAGTTAAAGAAGGTAGGTACCTAAATATCCAAAATATCAGCTAGGTATATAAGATGAATCTCAGTACGAAAGTGTTACTGTTTTACGATTTCTTGACGAGTTCACATCTATCATCATGCCAAATGGTTGTGACAAACGCGGTTTTCGTTATGTTGCAAAACGGCGGAGGAACAGTTTATTTAAAGGTGATGCAGAAAAGAAGACCAAGTGGGGAACACTTGACGTTTCCCTGAATAAGGTAAGACTATTAATTTAATTGTTATCAACCTCAACCTTTTGAATTCAAAATAATCAGCCGAAAGTGTGGACGAAATCCGCCCCATCAGAATCAAATCGTGTAATTCCGAGCTTTTACAATTGCATTGCAGAACTAACTTTTCGAGCTCTACATTGAGCGCATTGAAATCTCGTTGCAGAGGGGCGAGGTGGTTGACAATAGTCTCACTACCCAATTTTACACAAGAAAAGAAAGCTTCGAGTAAGCAATCTACTCTTTGACTGGAACTCTGTTCATATGCCGAAATTAATTTTTCCTATATGTCTTTAGCTGTTGCACTCGAGGACGTCAGCTCTTCATTTGGATCCTTCAAGGACCTCAATAAGATCAATTGTGCCAGGGAGTCATTAGTATCAAAGGTATCTTTGTTTTCACCTTCCACATTCAGAACAACGCACCTGTCACTACATCAAGAACTTTGTGATGTTTCAAAACCAGCGTGACTTGCCTCTTCCATCCACCTTGTCCAGTTCCCTTGGTCCTCTAGCTTATCAATCTGAGTATTGAAGCTTTCAGAACTAAAACTTACGAAATTATGAATTCAACTAAAATTATTTCGTACTGTTTTTACTCATCATTGTTTATCTGGACTCATAACCTAGTAAAGCAGAAATTAAATGTTTTACCACAAGTTTGAAAGAGTAGGTACACAAAAACGAATGAGTTTATTTTTTTTTTTTTTTAGAACATTCCACAACATGTGACAGAGGTAGACTGATGAATTTTAATGTTTGACTTCATTAGTTTCAACGTATTTTTTCACGCTGAATCGAATAGTCACACTCGCAGATCTCCAAAACTTCGTTATAACAGATTTTTACACTTTAACTAACGAATTTTTAGTTTATTTGTTTTGCTCGACTTTATGTATTTTTAAGGGTTAAAACTTGTTTGTAAAAGTGTAAAAATCGTTTATAACGGAGTTGGGGAGATCTGCGAGTGTGACCATTCGATTCAGCGTGATAAAATACGTAGAAACCAGTCTCAAACTCGTATTTTCTTAGGGGTTCATTTTCACGTAAACCCTCGATTTCATAGGAAAAAAACCATGTTTTTTCAACGTACATATATACTTTTCTCCTCCAATTAACAAAAATTAACTAGACCGTTCAAAAGCTGAAAGTTTGCAAAATTTATTCCAGTAGCAGGCACAAGAATTCCGTGGGATTATCCATGCCGTCTAGCAGGTTTTTCATTTTTAAAAATTGTATACCTTTGGGGTAGATTCCTGACTATGTTATCTGCCTAATCTAGTTCATTAGGTGGCATATCCGAAAGAAAATGTAATGCTCTTTCCTAAATTTTTTGTTTAGGTAGGTACTCGAAAAACAAGGTAGATATCATCATTTTTGTAACTTAAAGTTGAAAACACGAAAAAAATCATAAAAATTTAATAACTCGAAAACAAAGCAATTTTAAAAAATCTCTAGGAGGAACTTTTGATCGGAAATTAGTTGCAAAATATGTGGGTGAAATTTTCTGGATAGGTGTAACCTGAGGCACCCTTTATATAGGTACACTAGCTGGTTCACCCGTGAGTTGCACAGGTAACCCCCCGGGAGGTGCGGGTGGGGGGGGGGGGGGGCAAACCCCCCCTCATTTTGGACACCCCTATGGATCTGATTCAAAAAAGTTCTTACGTAAAAGTACCTACTTACTTATAACGTACCTATTAGGACCAAACTACTGAGATCAACCCCCACTCCCTCTCCACAAACACCCCCATATTTCAGATTAAAAATATTCTCGATAGGTAACCCAAAAGAAAGTTCAGACAAATAAAATTTCATTCATCTGAACATCAGATCACCAGTTCGTTCGGTGATGACCAAATTATTCCATTTAACCACCCTTCGCCCCACCCTTTTAGCGAATTTTTGAAGAAAATTAAGCTATTGCTCTCGCCTCAAAATTTGTAGAATGTGAATTTTTGAAAAAATTTTATGCAGAAATCCATTTCAGGCTATTCTGAATCATATTCTGAAGTTTAACGCATTTTTTTATGTATGTATGTATGTGTCATTCCAGACGATAACTGTCCGTAGAATTGTGCTAGAAACTTCAAACAAATTTTAAAATGTTAAGGACACAAAACAAAAGTTCAAGTTCGTTGGCCAGCATGATCGGATTACATCTTCGGGTTGAAATTTTCAAAAATGTTAAAAATTTCAAAATGGCCTGTTTTTTGCGATTTGTTGTGCGAAATAATTTTTTCAGCATACTAACATGTGGTATATTCGGAATCAGCGTAAAATTTCCTATAAGAATATGTATCAAGTTTTCAAAAATTTCAAAGTTGAAAAATCAGTCAAAAATCGAAATAATCGATTTCTTTAAAAATTCGCTCATGGGGTCATGCTGCATGACTGGACTTTTTTCCTTAACACAAACAAATCCCTATGGTTGAGGCTAGAAAAAAATTGAATAGCCTGTGATTGAGGTTGACGTAATCTAAACATATTCGCCCAATCAGATCCCCAGTTTGTTAAGTGATGTCAAAGATACCCCTTTCCAAACCCCCTCCCCCAAAAACACCCCTATGGGTCGGAATTGAAAGTAATATCCTCAACTCGAACTCAGATCTTAGTCGACCGAATTTTCATAGACAATCTTTATTATTGGCGGGAGCGTTCATAAAGTTTAGAGTTTACGATAACAAAACTGGAAAGTGAGGCCGCGACGGAGGCAAGCTTTGAAATGAGGTTTTATAACAATGTTGGAGGTCACCCCTGACCATACGATTGTAGGCTCCGCCCCTTCGAGAAAACTGGCTTCATGAGCTCCCACAGTTTAACAGACACATGCCCTCTTTGGCTGGAACGAACCTACACGGATCAACCACAGCTCTGATTACCATCATGTCAACAGAAGTAGAAAATAGAAGAAGAAGAAGATTATCGAAATCACAACAATCATACCGTGCGTCTGTGCTTGATCCGTTGCATTGAAAACTACTGATTCTTCCGTTGCTTGATTTTGTGTTAATTTGTGCGATTACTCGGCTGTTTGTTTGACTTTTCAGTGAATTTGATTCGGTATAATAAAATACACATTATTGCGCTAAGTGAAGACACTAAAAGCATGAACAGATTATTCTCCTAATTTCAGTTTCGTACCTACTGCTATCAAAATGTGAGGAGATTTAGCCTCTCTCGGCTGAACCGCAGCTATGGTATCTTCGTTGGAATTCGCAGTGAGGGTCAGTAAACGCTATTTTTTCTTCATTTCACCTATGCAACTATTATATTTTTGAACGAGACGGTCAATCGGACATACTCCGAATTTATGGACCTGGAGGCTCGATATAGTTACTGCGGTTTACTGTGCTGTTTAAATGGCTTATCCCATTTTATACTGTGGTTGATTGGTTGTATTTTGGTTTGGAAAGTCATGCTTGTTTTACGTCTGTGGAGGTCCTTCTATTGCTTAATAATTTGTTGTTTCCTTCTTTAATTTTGTTTATTACGAGATGGAGTTAGGTTGTAATGGTTGCCAGAATGTTAGAACAGGAACTACTCACAGAGAAACACTGTCGTTATTTGTAGGCACATACGCAGAATACTCGATATTTTATTAAACTTTTTTTGTCGTTCACACTTTTTACAATGATCAACAAACTGATGTTTCCTAGTGACCATACTGCAAATGTTTAGGAACATGAAATAATTATTTAGATGAATAACAAATTTAATTAATGAAACTTCACAGGTCGAGCTTCAGACATCGGATGAAATGCTAGACGGTCTCTAGCCAAACTTCTGTAGTAGGTAGCCAATGAAATAATTTGTAAAATCTAAAAATCTATTCAAGATAGTTCCTAGTGTTTCAATGAAAAGGCAACCAGGTACCTAATAGCGAACCTTCTCACAATTCCTAGAGAGCCATGTTGCTTGGTGTGGCTCATATACATTGATTTTATAAGCAGTTAAGTTAATGATAAGGTATGTCCCAAGCTCAGAATTCATCTGAGTATTATAAAATTTGATCCCAAGGCGTTAGGTACCAGAGACTTGGATGTCACAGTGCAAACACGTAGGTAGAAATTCAATTCTCAGGAGTTATGCAATTACATGAGATTAATTTAGGATTTGTACATCCGTTGAAAGCTGCTGCAATGGGCATGTTTGATGTTAATTTAAATTAGGTATATTAGTAGGGAATAGGAACCTATAAATACAGAGTTCTCTTGCATTTTTGGGTTTTACGTCGATTTACGGACTCAAGGAACGTTCTGGAACCCATGTTTGAAAGCTCCACTGATCAGTACCTTGCAAGTCTTGTTAACAAAAGGGTGCAAAGGGAAAGAAATAGAAAAGAAACTGGTAAGTTGGACGTGACGGATATATATTTAGGCGTAGCGGACAGGACATGAGAATGCGAGACAGAGCAGTTGTATCACCATAACATGAAATAAGTAAATTGATAATCAACACTCCCCCCATTATTTGCGCAATTACAAAAAACATTAAAATCCAAATAACTAGCAAAGCGCAACTGCAATGATAATAACATCAATAAACAAAACGGCTAAAACTAAAACAAAAGTAAAAAACTTGAAATTTACAAAATTTTCCTTGATATATTGGTATTCATTTGAGACATATTCCACACTCAACTTTGTTACGCTCCAGGAAAATAATTCTCACAGTCGAAGAGGTTTGGTCACCCTGGCCTCTTAGCTCTGATCGTTGGAGTGTCGCAACTTCGGGAAATTTCTCGTAGTTGTAACGACGTGAGTTCGAACTCCTGTCGAGGTATCAAATATTTTTGGGCCGTTACAGTGGCGCAGTCGAAATAGGACCCAAAATCATTCGAAACAATAATTAATTAAATTCCTCTCGAGCTAAAAGACTGTAAATATCACATTTCCTGTCATTATGCCTTTCACTTCCTCGCTCACTTGAGTCAAAACACACCGTGACAATGACCTCGCTCGACTGCTGACTTGTTCCAGCGAGCATCTGCTGAGCCAGCGGCCTGCAGTTTCACTTCGTCATTTGTCCGACCCCAAACCAGCCGAGACGGCTGGTATTTGACTCCGGGGAAATGTTACGCTCCAGGAAAATAACTCTCACAGTCGAAGAGGTTTGATCACCCTGGCCTCATAGCTCTGATCGTTGGAGTGTTGCAACTTCGGGAAATTTCTCGTAGTTGTGACGACGCGAGTTCAAACTCCTGTCGAGGTATCAAATATTTTTGGGCCGTTACGACTTCCTATGACAAACTAAATTGCGCACATTTTACTTGATGTCAATGTTCCCATCTTTCCAAACATTTAATATGTAGTTGATTGGTTGTCTTCATCCAACACAGGCACACCAGGGCTCATTCCAATCTCTTTCAAAAAGCCTTGAAGTCATACGTCGTCAGCAGCCGCTGTGGTCAGGGAAACAAAATCGGTCTCACTTGTACTAAGGGCGGGATTTCGCTGTTTACGAGTGGTCCATGAAACTGTGGATCAAAAGACTTTAATCAAATAGCCAGGTGTCGACTTTTGATCAGAATCAATTGCCCAATTAGCATCTGCATAAGCGGGGAGTTGCAGCTTCTCATCATTTGGAAATTTAAATTTCAGGTGCAAAGTTCCCCGGAGACAACGAAGAACTCTCTTCACCCTTCCACTGTAGCTTCACTCTGAACCCTGCTTTAATAATTAATGGCATCACTCAGGATGGGTGCATAGCATAAGCTGCCTATAAACTCCCTGTAGGGTTTCTCATCTCTGATTAAAGGGCTTTACTGCGCCTTAGCATCAATGGAACAAACTTCCGTAGGTTTATTTAAATGAAATTAAATATTTATTTGCCGTTAGAAAACTTTTTGCATGGTAATTGTCAATAACACATTATAATATATAATTAGAATAACAATTGGCTAATTCGCTAATTTGTTACCTGGGTTCTGTGGTGTCAACAAAGTATGTCAGGATTGGAAAGGGAGTTGCGTTGTGGGGGACCCAAAAAGCACCCCCACGATGGCAGCCAGAAGCCAACTCAGCCAGGTCTGAGGGTGAATGGGGGTGATCCGCACGTCCAGACTGCACCAGTATGATCCGCTTTCTTAGATTTAGACCTTCTCCCTCGATCATCCTTGCCTTCCACAAGTCTACACTTGCTTGCTGTGCGGATCGGCTTTGCGGATCCTACGAGGTGCCCACCCACATTCTGCACAGTGTGGACGCAGGTTTATAAGATAATTCACGAAAATTTGATCATGCTGCATGACTGGAACTTATTATTTCTTGGTTTGTAATTAAAGAGAATAAGTAGGGGGTAGGAGTTTGCTCGACACCCTGTATTTATGGATTAAGTTTGAGGGAGTGCTGAACGGATTTGTATCTGGTTCTTTCTCCTCTTGATCGAGTGCATGATCCTCAACTAGATCAAAAACAACTACTGAGGAACGTCATGAAAACATGAACATAGAATTTCCATGACGATATTTGATCAAGTTTTCATCCCTCAACAATGCTTAACCATCAACCATTCATATAACTTCCTTGTAACTATTGGCTAAATAGGTACTTGAAACCTTAAGAACATTATCGCTTGATTCTGATAATATTAGCATACTCAGAAAAAAAAAGTGATTGTTTAAATTGTGTTGTTCAATTTTTAGGTCCGCCCTCCCTTTAACCAACAGGAAGCGGAGAATGTTGGATTGTATGTTGATCCTTCTAGTGAAAGAATTGTCGTTGGGAACAGCTATTCTTTCTCCGCTGACCATGTTTTTCCAGCATATCAACCTCAGGCAATGGTTTACGAGAAATTCGCACCAAAAGTGAGAAGATTCTTAGAAGGTAAGTAGCATACCTATTCAAATGTATAGACTTTTGGCTGGAAACTTATTACCTACTGTTAGGCTCCAGGAAAAAAACTCTCACAGTCGAAGAAGTTTGATTACACCGGCCTCATAGCTCACATTGTTGGTGTTGCAACTAAATGAATTTCCCGTACTTGTAAGGAAACGAGTTCGAACTCTTGTAGAGGTATTAAATATTTTTGAGCCATGACGCTACATTGGAGGACATTAATATAAAACAGTGTAAATATGGCTTCATACAATTTTTCTTCAAAGACATTGAATGAAATACTGGATATGAACTAACTCATGATTTCTAGCAAAGATAACTGTAAAATTTCAAATTCTTCAATAGTTTTTAAATGCCATGGTTTTCAGTAAATTTGAAATTTTACTGGACCGTTTTGCCCAGAAAAGTGATACTTTATGAGGGTTGGTCTGTTCAGTTTGACCAACTATTTTCTGGACACCCCTGATGAGGTGCGAATTTCCGCCTAACTTGAAGACCCATTGTGCATATATTTATTCTGAGCACATTTTTTTTAACTTTTAATGGGCATAATAACCGTTGGCTAGGTGACCAAATTGTGTGGTTAACTACTGAATCACCATGGAGTCATTCCATGCTAGTACGAAAAATATCTGGTGAAATATGTCAACATCTAATAGAATCATTTTTGTATTTATGGATTTATTACTTTTACCCCGTGCGCTTACATGAACTTTGTATACATTACTGGTATTTTTCATTCCCGTATTCCTTACTTGTACCACAAAGAAACTAGTGTTGTGCTATTTTAGTTTTTCCCACGATTTTTATTTTTATTTTTAAATTTTGATTAACGTAACCAAAATAGATTATTTCATTAGTTACGAATTGTCCAATACTCATTCTTCTCTATCTCTGTTTAGACCAACAATGATTCCTAATATGATTGCCAGTGCAGCAACAGTAAGCTTTGCATGTGTATGACTAGATATATGTTCCTCTATTTTGTGTCTAGGTTATGATGTGTCTTTTGTCACCTTTGGGAGAATCAAGACTGGTAAAACACATTCATTAGTGGGATCGTTGTCTTCGAATTTAAGTGAAGGATCCAATGAAGGCTTGATTACACGAACAGCTCTACATATGTTTGATTATCTGAATGTAAGTTACTTTCCATTATCTCAATGTAAGTGACCACTTGATGTGGTACACGAAAGTGTATACATGGTAAACCACAAGCCGACGCAAAAAATAATTTTGGGTGAAACTGCATCAAAAATGGTGAAAAAATGCCACATACTACCTAACTTTATCTTATTCCTTCTTGAAATAAAGTTTTCCTTTAAAACTCAAAATTTCTCCACTTGACTTTAGCTAATTTTCACTTTAACTACATTTTAAAAATCGGCGTTGCATTTCCTGTAAGCATAGTGAACTTTATTTCTTAAAAAGTACTATCTGAAGACCAACCACCAGCTCAAACATAGAAGATAACAAAAATAACATTTCTCAAAACTTTAAACCTTACTGCTCTTTAAAAAAAAAAAAATAATAATGAAAAATCCGAGAGACCAGGAAATCAGATCCCATGAAAAGTTCTTCGTCTAATAAGCTTTCCAACAGCATGGTCTACTTACTGATTATCTTGTTTATCTGACGAAAAATTTAATTTTAAATGCAATAAATTTTCAGCATCTCACACTCACCAATTATATTTGTTACCAACCAGTATAATTTGTTGGTTACAAATTATACGCTCAACATTTTAGGTTTGTAAAGGAGTTCATACCCCTCCTTCAACTGATTACTCCTGTCCAGCAGCTGCTGGCGGTTCGTCGGGCTTTCAGAAAATTCAAACTTCAATTATTTTTTATAAAATCATAAAAATAATTATGAAAAATAAATTAAAATGAGATTATTATGAAAAAAAAGAATAAACAATTATTCCACAATATACCTTTTGTTCCCATCCATTTTTGATTTCAGCAATAAAAAAATGTGTGCAATTTCCTCTTCAAAGGCTCCCTTAGACGGAGTAAAAATGCTCAATTTTTTTGGAGGAAAAAATAATTTTTCAACTTTGAAGCAATATTTCCTTCCCTACTCACCCCAATAAGAATTACATTGACTAGATTGTTTGAGAGCTAAAGTTTTTGAAAGCTTTTTTTGCTTTTTTTAAATCTTCTTTGTATTCATCAACATATGAGTTGTGAGAGATGTGAGATTGTTGAAATAGCTAATAGATTTTGATTTGACAAAATCAAATATCTAAGTTCAAATTTCACCATTATATTCATTCCAATAATTTTTTATTAGACATTAAGAAAATAGGATGTAGTACACTCTTTGTAACTGTACCTATACACAAATTGAAATTGGTGTGAGGGAGATTTGCGAGTCGTTCAGTGTGAAAAAAATGGTTGTTACAAGGTTGAAAAGTGAACAAATCTTGAAACCACCATTAACTTGGAAAACAAGGGTTTAAAAAGAAATGCTTGGAAGCATTTTTTGTTGAAAATCAGCAGTTAAATTTGTAGGTCAAGTAGTGCGCACTTTATCTGGGACACCCTGTATACATTGTATTGTAATAATTTGTTTGAAATTTACCTGATTTGGAACGTTTATTCCGGATATTTCAGAAAGCTAAACAAACCTCTGAACTCAACTTCAATGTGTTCTTCAGCTTTTTTGAAACTCCCTGCGATGATATGGTTGACCCAAATAAAATCAACGATGCTTCACGTCACAAAACATCGATGGTATGCCACATTAAATTATTAGTCTCCCTTAGAATAGCATTGTTTTGTTGTTTTACCCTTACAAGTTTTTGTTTGTTTTTCAGGAACAACCAGTAAATAACAATTTTAGTAGCAAAGAATGTAATTCTTTTGACGAAGTTATGAATTGCTTGAGAGTAGTTATGAAGAACTATCCATTTGAAAAGTCTTTCCCTCATACCAACTGTTTCTTCATGCTCACCCTACACCAGCAATTGATGCAAGCGGGTATGTATAGTGTAAAGAATCCATCGTGAAGTGGTGGGCTGATTCCAGTATAACATCGGTAGATCTCTTAACCCTTTCGCTTTAAATTCTAAGACTGGTTTCATGAATTATTCTTTGTATCCATACCTCTAGTTGCTTGAAAGTTGTCAGAAGCGGGTAAATTACAGCCACAATCTGCTTACATAGCGTTCACAAAATCATAGCAGTTACAATGGCAACTCTTTCAGGGGGTCACCAATGGCATAAAAGAAGATTGTAGACAGTTGTGGGAGTGTATATGCAAATCGTTTATTCCTGCAATTGTAGGGGGTGACGTTTCAGAACAAGAATGTGACTTGTTCGTTGCCAGTGTCAAAAGGTGGCTTGAAGCATAACTGATTTTTCTAGATGCGAGTTCTACAATGCACTGGCAATACGGTACAAGAGGGCACGTATTGAGTTGCCAACTTCATGTACTAACTTCTCACAAGAACATGCACTAAGTTGCAAGACTGGTGGACTAATTTCTAGGAGGCACAATGAAGTGAGCTACACCTTGGGAGTGCTAATGTCAACAGCTTGGGGCAACTGTGTTAGAGAGCCCAGAATTGAAAAGGCATCGGTGACCGATCCAGGACTGCGAGGGGATCTGGCATGAAGAGGATTGTGGGAACCACAGAGGATGGTGTTATTTGACATCCGTGTTTTGACATTAGCCCCCCCATCAGTGCTTTCCGAATCAAGATCGCAACGCCACTTTCGCCACTCCAGTTAAAGCCAGTTGAGGCACTTCTCCTCATAACGATGACATCACGGAGGGGTGGCAATTCCCTCTCCCCTCGGCCTTCTGGATCCCGCGCTTTTATTTAAACCGTGATCTTTAAGTTTTTAGTACCTGCCTACCTATGTACTTAATTTCTTTTTTCAAGCAAAGGGTTGAGCTTGAATGTATAAAATGAAATTTATGGAATTGGTCCATATATTACTAAACATTGATATAGGTATTCAACTAGCTACCTACTGTTCAACTATACGAATTTAAACGATTTTTTGAAGCACATTTTGGATAGGTAAATCTCTATTGTTGACCACGAAACGTGTTTTTGGATATCATTCTATTTTCAGAGTTCTTGATTTTTGGGGATAACTAGCAATTTTCGATTATTTAGATCTTAGTAGGTAGATAATTTGCTTTTTTGTAATAATAATCATACAAAAAACATAATGTTCCAAAACGAACTACCATGAAGGGGTTTATACCAACATTATTCGCTACAGGTACCTACTCAATAAACGGCTCCAATTATTGTCATGTATATCAATGTACGTACCTACGTTATCTAACACATTTCGACTTTGTGTTGCACACGAGTCTGCAAAACATTGGGACATTTTATGCCTTTAGTTCAAGAATGAACATTACTATGTTGGATTCTATTTTGAACAAATAATTTTGACGAATAATGTACAAAACAATAATTTTCATTACAATTGTAACAGTTTCAATGATTTCAATAAACTGTTGTAATAAATCAATTATCTCTACCCATGGCTTCATTTTGGCGTTTTCTCGAAGTGATTTCTAATGTAGAAACTAATAACAACAAAACAAGCGGCATTGTTTACTACATCCATTAATACGAGCTTTCCAACGAATGGTGTGAACGATTTCTGTCAAAGTACCAAAGTAAAGACATAAAATGTCAAAATTCGCGCTCATTTGCGATATCTGTTATCTTATTGCCAGTCTTATCACAACGACTCACGATCGTGATCCGCGATCTTATCGCCAGTCTTATCACAAACGTGGGTCGATGATGGAAGATTCATCCGCCGTATTTAAGTTTGCCTTAAGAAGTGTCGAAGGGTGGGAGAAATCCGTGACGTCATCGATGTCGCGAAATGGGCGATCATGGCAGGAAACGGAATGGCAAATGGCATCTATTTTAGAGCAAAAGTGGCGTTGCGATCGTGATTCGGAACGCACTGCATATGTGTCCTCTCAGTCCTGACAGCTGCAGAACAGGAAAAAAAGAAATAATACTTGGATGCTTGTGAAACACAACATGCTTCATTCACGCATTTGGTATGTTCAGTTGACGCTATGTTCGCCCCTTAGATGACCGGATTTGTGAGAGATTTGGCTGAGCGGCTACAAGAGGTCTGGATGCGTCCTCAGAGTGCCATTAAAGGATACCTAAGGGCCTGCATCGCCTTTGCGGTAATTCGAACCTCTAGTATGTGCCTGAGAGTCACACTCAAAAAATGGAGAGCGGCCAAAGATTCGCTAGGGTTTGGAGATAGGGCAGCCTTGCATTTGGTGTAATAGAAAGTGGAACACCATCTTTTCAGAAGCATAACTTTTTTTCTACCATGAAACACAAAACGCCCTTAGAAACGTCCATTTTTTGTTGCTGTCAAATTCTCAATTTGTTAAATATATTAGCAAAATAGATCAGATTGGCTTATGTAGTTAAGTGGTTGGGATGTTCTTAAGCTCGCATCTCAAAAGTATTAAAACATCCTAAATCGATCCTTATAGTGAAATATAGACTAGTTTGACAAATAGATCAGAATAATATATACAGTTTTGTGGTTTGGTTAGTTCGCATTTCAAAAATGATGAACTATCCTAAATCTATCCTTCCAGTAAAATATATATTAGTTGGACAAATAGATCAGAATCTATAGTTGGAATTAAAAAAAAAAAAGTGCTGGCACTTTTGCATTGCCTGTTTTATTGAGATTTAAGAAGGGGTGGCGCTTTCCCACATTCTTTCACGCGAATTGGTGCTTACACAATCCACCGTACTACCATACTACTTTAATGGTTACTTCACTTGTTTATAATTACGTATATACTCATGTTGATAACCAAGTTGTTGAGATTGAGAAGTTTGCAGTAAATTTTTTTTATTGTACTCCAAACAGTGATTTTTATTTAGTGATTCGAATTTTAAAGCAACGTCCCACACTTACATATATATTTAGAAACTGTTAGAACCCACAGTTAGAATCTAGGAACCGTTTCAGAATGATCTGAAACAGATTTTGAATAACATTTCATTTAGATTTTTTTCTTTCATGAACATTATTTTCAATTGTGTTGCAGCTATTGTAATAGCTTAATTTTCTATGAAAATTCTCTCATCATCAACACAAATGTAAATATTAAGTCATTTTCAGCACCGGGCTTGATTGAAATTCAGCTGTTAATGGTCGATCCAATTTTCTTTTATCTTTTAACTGGTATATACAACTATTTTAGCTGTAGGAAAAATAATTAATTATTTTGGAGCCATTTGCAGCATGTTGGCTCTCCATTGTATGTAACATATATGTATCTACACCAAACTTACTTTTCATAAATGATATATCTTAAGATTTCTCATTGTTCTCTGATTTCAGGCAAAATGCTTGCTAAATCCTCAAGATGTACTTTTGTTGAATTGGGGAGCTATGAATCAATGGTTTCGAACAATCAAGGAGTTCAGCATCTTAGGTTTTCTAATGCAGGGCTGAGTTTAATATCAAAAGTTCTATCTGCAATTAGTGAAGAAGGAAATTCTAGTCAAATCTCACAACCATTAAGCTTATTGACAGCCCTTTTGAAGGTAATGATTATTATATCAATTTGGGTATAATTCCTTTATTGATCTTTTCTTTACATGCTGTGCAAACCTTTGAGGTTATGTCTCATGTCTCCATAAATCTATGCTTGTATGTGTGCAAAACTGTGGTCCACTTCAGGTTCAGGGAAAATGTTGATTTGTTATGAGTTAACTTTTTACTGTAAGTAATCCTAGTATCCAAACATGGGTCTTCATCACCACCAGAGAAAACATGCAGAAAGAAATAATAGAGTTTTGATTGTTTTGAATTGTGAATGGGAAGGGAAAAAATTGCCAAGTTGGGTGGACAGTACCTATAGCTTCCTCAGTTTTTCTTACATGGTCTAAGATTTTGATGTACAACCTATCACAGCATCCAAATTATTTTATGGTACTATCCAGTGCTTCAAACAATTTTTTCTTCTGTTTTCTGTTCTTTCTGAATACTTTTTATGTTCCAAACATATGTTTCTAGTGATTTTCCCCAAGAGATTCTATATATTTTTTTGACGCATGAGGAAATTTCAGTAGGCGCAATGGTGATAATTCACCTAAGAACGTTCTTGAACTATATCCAATGCCCAGCCCAAGACATCCCCGGTAGGCCCCAAATACTGATATAACAACCCTTTATACTAAGCGATTTTCCCAAAAGTGTAGCTATACTATTGTTTGACGCATGGGTCATTATGGTAGGCACACAGGTGATCCATCTATTCACCTGAGATAGTTGATTGGGTATAACCAATACCCGACCCAAGATATCCCCAGTAGGTCTACAATACCTATATAACAACGCATTATACTTGCTCAAACGCTGTTTTCTCTTCATTTTCGTACTTATCATTTTCAAAGTGCCACAAAGTAGCACAACAATGAACATGTAATAAAGGTTTTATTGAAATGAAAGAATAGAAACATAAATAATTATGGTCTTCTAGCAACCACAGTCTTGCACAAATGAGAAAATGGTGAGCATGGTGGGGTGAGGTCATTTCCCGATGACGTCATTCTGCATTCTTTACTTCACTGTTTTGGCCACTTTCAGTTTTGTACTTCATGCTGCACCTTTTTGGAAAGCTCTCGTTGAAATCTTCAATCTGATAGTATAAAATAAAATAGGGGACGTTGCCCATTGGCCTAAGGTTTTGGCATTTTGTCCTTGACTGCAAATTTTGTGTTTTGCGTGCATATTCCATAGATAAACCCTTGAACTACTTTTTGAACTACTAATTTTGAGCGAATTAGGGCTACTAGAGCATGAGAGATACTTGTGTGCTTCCTGAAATTCATATTTGCCATGTACACACTGAACTAATTAACAAACTTCAACTAAACCCATTGGGAATTTTTGAGACAATTGCATCGTTGTAAGCTATAAGGTTATAAAATTGAAAGATATGCAATTGGCTTACGGAGTTACATACCATTTTGTCAATAAGTTTGTTTATTACGTTTATTGCAGGATATAATCAAGTACAGTTCTGCTACTATACTCCTATTTTGCGTTTCACCAACGTCACTAGAATCATCCAACTCTCTTATAGATTTATTGATAATAGAGCAACTCCGTTTGCTCTATGGTAATGGATTATTATATGGTGTATATCAAAACATGGATAAGAGGAATGCCACCCATGACGTAAAAGTGATGAGCCATCATGAATCGGATACTTTCAAAGAAGATGCTTTGAGGTTAGTAGTACTGAATTATTTCAATAGCTCTAGGGGGGCTCTTTGAATATGATGACAGTTGAGCAACTGAAAGATCATAGAATAATCTTTGTACCTAGATAAATACCAACTTGTAAGTTCCCATAGTTTATTGCTTACCAAGGTATATTAGGCATGTTATGTTTTCGTATTATCTGTTCATTATTATTGAGAACATTCTCTTAATGCCAGAAAATCTGAAGATTGAATGCCTTGCCTGGCTCAGCGTAAGTATCCACCTGCATCACCAGCTTTATTGGATGGATACATCAAGCCATCTATGAGCGGAATTTACAAAATCTATAAGAAATTTATATTTTATTTGCATTAATTTCATTAAAATATGACCTTTTACACTTAATTTGCATTGAAAGTACTTATAAAAGCTAGAAATAAAAAATGTCTCTTTGTATCTTGAACGACAGTTTTCGTTCATATCTTAAAATGGCTGTAACTTTGGCCCATTCTTTGTACCTTTCTAGCAAAAAGGAGAGTAAAAAGTATGAAAAGAAAAATGTGAAAACCGTTCTTTGGTGCCCTCACAATGGTTTTTCTATATTGATTTTTATTTTGAAGTCTTATTAACATATCAATAATGTTTTATTTTTTCTTGTAGCCTAGAATTTGCTGCATCTCAATGGCAATTACTTGTTTCGAATGCTGAAGTTCTTTTCAACAAGCTTGTTCAAGGAGGACTTTGCCCCGATGCTAAAGGTCAAATTGAACAATGGCTTTTCCTGAAACAGGAGTGCGAAGATTGTTTCAAACCTGGTGCCCTTGGACAGGAGAAGATAAAATGTTCTCTTGATCGCATTGGTATGCATTTAATTTGGATTGACATAAATGTTTCCATATTTATTTATTTATATTATTAATATTTCCATATTTATTCCTTATTAATTTAATTTTATTTATTTTTTAAAATTTATTTATTCCTTAGGTATCTTTTTTTATAGGAGACAGTTGTATTAAACTTCTTATTTAGTTCAAAATTCACGAATTGTTGTAGGTCTTCTATACTTGGTTAATTAGTTCTCTTCCTGCTTCTGCTTTTCGCCTCGCCACCATGACCACACCAGCTAGGGTTCCTTAAAATGATCTGTTTTTAGCGAATTTTCTTAGAAAATGAACTATTGCAATGGCTCGGAAAATTTTAAAGTCAAAATTTTTGAAAAATTTCTTCATTGAAATCCTTTTTGAGGCATTCTGAAACGAACCCTAGAGTTTTCGTATACTCATATATTTGTGTGTGTGTGAGTCGGCTTCGGGTAAACCTGGGCGTCCTCCCCACTTTTTAATTTAGTTTTTGCGTTTCTTTTTCTTAATGGCGTGCCCCCTCCATTTTTGAGGGGAGATTTCTTAAAAAAAAAAAAAAAAAAAAAAAGTGTGTGTGTGTGATTCCAGACGATAGCTCTCCTCAGGATTGAGATATATAAAATTCCGTTCTTGCTCCAAAAAATCTAGGATGAAAGGACGAGTTCGTTGGCAGCACTTTTTGAGCACATTAAATTGGTAAAATTTCAAAAAATGTGCTTTAAAAAATCACTAAAAACGGCTAAAAATCGTTAAATTTATTATTAAGATTATTATTTTTTTTTTGCAGAATATTGTTCAAATAAAGTTCATTAACTATAAAATAGAACAATAAAAAATGTATGTACAAAACTATGCTGAAAAATATAGGTAATCCAATTTCATTAAAATTGCTAAAAATTAGATAAAAACTGCAAAAAAAAGCTAAAAATTCAAAACCTCTATTTGAATAGTAGATTATTATTTATTTAGAATACGTTTTTTGCCATAAAATTAATAGATAACAATTTCTTTGCACTCAATAAGGTCAAATTTCAAAACAATTGAACCCAATGTAATAAGATAACTTTATAATTGAGGAGTTTGTTTCCAAAAGGTACTACATCCATTTTTACAAAAATGCGAGAAAAATGAAAAAACCATTACATTCTGAAAAACCTGCCTTTCGTCGATTTTCCTTTTCTGTTTATTCTCTGAACTTCAATATAAAATTTTGGAAAAAATGCGTCTTAATTCTTTGTTCAGAATATTTTAGGCTGAGATTTGAAATTTCAGATTTCTGGATATAGTACGTTTTGAAATGAAACGTGGCGCTTAGTACCTTTTGACATGAAACAAAATGGATATAGTACCTTTTGAAAACAAATCTTAATACCTTTTGGTGTATAGTGATGTCATGGTATCTGATTCAATGAAAGAAAGTATCCAAACAGTACGCAGTACTTTTCTGCAGGATAGGCAATACTTTTTAGTAGTTATACATCTTATTGAATAGGCCAAAGGGAGAGTTTCCGAAATCATGGAAGTACTGTAATACTGGTATGTTCTGTATTTATATTTTATTCGTTTATTTTTAAAAAATATTTAGATCTTGACAGTATTTTTTATTCTTGACGAATTATGGTAAACAACAGCTGTGCATTGGTGGAAGCTGATCTACATTGGTAGGCTGCTGAGAAGTACTGCCGCCAGCCTCGTCCTTCATTTTTTCCCCAGTCACTCGTAGAACTTCACAGTTTAATTTCCACGCACTTCTGTGACGATGCACCCACAAGTTTTTTCAAAAACTAGCAAAATACTGAAGGGAAATACTGAACAAACGCAGTAAGTAAGTGTTTGTAAGTCGAGGTAAGCAACTGAGGAGGTTATACCAGTGCTACCTACATTCAAACTATCAGAAATTATGCCAAAGAACTAAAAACAAACGGGATTTGCAGCCTGAAAACTCTAAAAATACGAGTAGCTAGAAAAGTAGCGAATTTTGACAATGCGATGGATATAGTACCTTTTGCTCAAAACAGTAGAAGCTTGAGATAAAAAATACTGGATTAAGTACTTTTTGAAACCAAACAGATGAAGCGCTCTTCGACCGTTGGATATAGTACCATTCGAAATGAAACCGAATATTCAACCTCGTTTTTCAAGTGGATAGAGAATCTTTAGCTCCAAACTGATTGCATTTTTGTGAAGAACTACCCCCCCAAAACCCCATGGAAGTGTTATCTCAATTTCGACTAAAATGGCGTTTAGTACCTTTTGAAAACAAACTCCTCAATTTGGTCATACAATCATGCTGCATGACTGGAACTTTCTGATTTGATCACAAAATTGTGTGGTCTAGTATTGGTTGAAGTAATATATTCCTTTATTGCAAAGATCATTAATCCCTTTAGTGAATCTAAAAGAACGGACTCTCAAGTAAAATCAAACCATCCTCAAGTATCCCTTTCCATCGCCTCTCCCCCTTCCTCCATTCCTACTCCATATTCTCAATCTACCCACTATCGCATCTACCAAAAGATCCGACCAAAATTATCATTACTACTATTGTACAGTGAGTTATCGACATACCAATGATTTTGGCTTTGAAAAACACATGGGTCTTTATTTGGACTCTGTCAGTCTTCAATTTCAATTTTAGGAAACTACAGTTTAGCTAAGAGCACTCACTTGATTTTCATTCTTTTGTAACCTAGCTAATGGATAATTTCAAGTTTTTATCCAACTGGGTAAAACAAAAATTATTTTTCAACGATTTATTTTTTAATTTCTCAGGCAAGTTTGCAGACTCTCGAGAGTCTGTGGATCACACAATGAGGAACAGTGGCCTCAGGGCGTTTTGTTTTGTTGTTGGGCCTCAGAGCTGAGAACTAAAATAGACCTTAATTGAGAATTTCATGACTGCAAAATGTTGACAAGTTGACTGCAAATGTAGTTACAGAAAATTATTTTTTGCTATAAATGTGTTAGTTTGTGCTCACATTTCAAAAAAGTTGACAAAAATTAATGTGGGAAAAATGATCTTTTGGCCACGCTCCACGTCTGGTCTTTGTTTTTCTTCATGACATGTTGGTCAGTGTACTTTTATGCCAATGAAAATATATTTTCCCTCAAAGAGACCCCAAAATACAGTATTCTCGGAAACCCTGTTTGCATATTTTACTTCCTACTATTAAAACTAATCTGCATAATATACAGATTAGATAATAATTTTTAACTTGAATGCAAAAAAGTAAGACTTTATGAATATATTTTTAACTCATTTATTTATTTTACATCTTTTTCTTTTCCAGAAGAATCAAAGTAATGCATCGTAATTGACCTGAAAACAATGAGTAATTTTCTTGGTTATTTTTTATTAGCTCAATAAAAAGATCAGTGCGAGGACTTCCCAAAAAGGTGCTACGTGATGTGTATCTGACCATTAAAACGGCTCTTCGAATTCGTTTGCATGATGAGTCATGGTTCCCGTCCACCTGGGGGGAACCCTCTGCTCTCTTGCCCTACTACCTCACATGTGATATTCCTATCTGTTTATTGGCCAAACTAAATGGCTTTTTCTGCTGAAAATTGCTAACAGGGAGATTTTAAGTGCGCTGAATCCCGATGTGAGGTCAAAAGTTTGATATTCCAACAGATGAAAGTTCCATCATCACGAAAATCCTTTCCAACTTAACCATATACCTGGGACAGGAATTTCTGGAGCATGGAGTGATGTTATGGGCGTTGACCAAAAGTATCGCAATGTAATGACTCAGCGTAACCTCATTTTCCGGCCCCTGTCCGTTCGGAAAAATGTTAATTTAGTAGCAATACCTAGTCAGTTGAGTCCTAGTTCCCATTGTGAATTTTTACTCTTTTGGCTTCCCCACATCTCCCTAGTTCGTGGTGGTAACAAATTTAGCTATTTCATGTTCTCGTACCCAGTATTTAATAACAAGATGTGTGTGTTTACCCCATAACAAAATATACCACTATCAACCCTCTATTTATTCGTTACACTGGTGCCAGAAGTGGAATCGAAATTCAGGAATCCGGGTCGAGCCCCAGAAGTTCCCACCACGAACGTTTACTCCCCCACGTCTCCCAAGTTTGTGGTGGCACCTCTATACATTACTCATACTCAAATAAATAATGATAAATAATGATCATATACGTGTGTGTTTACATCATTACATGTTCCACAATCAACCCACAATTTATTAACGTTACCTCCATTAAGTACCCCATAACAGCTGGCCCATTAGCACACTTGATTCCAGGGAAGACTCCCAGAAGTGGCCAGGGGCGTAGCTAGACAAAAATAGTGAGGAGGGATGTTTCATGAAATTCCCGACTGAACCAAAAGTTTTCCCAACTCAAAAAAAGGGAAATAAAAAGAATAAAATGTGTAGTATAACTTATAAATGAAACCTGCTACCTACAGTTGGTAGCTATTGCCTAAAAGTACCCATTTAAGTCATGGAACACCTCAGTAAATTACCATTTTCGTGTGAGTTGTTCTATGAGAATTTTATAACATATCTTTTGTAGTAAGACCGTAATATTAGTTATAGATTAATTAAATATTTATTGACATTATTCGAAACACAAAGAATGTGTAAATGACCTGAATAAAAATCTTCCGGATATTATTAAAAGCATTAACTTACCCATTAGTAAATCAGATATATATTTATATTTTTTGAATTGAAACAATAATTACAATTAAAAAATAATAAGAAGAAAAAATACAATTATTATAGCTTTTATCTCTACACAGTTAGTGTTTAAAAGGTTGATATTTATTGGAATTGGATATGCTGATTTTTCAATTTAGCCCACGCTTGTACCATACCACATCTTCCATGTCAAGATTCTCAACAAGATCTTTTTCCCATTGTAATTGGAGCAATGTTCATAGGCACTCATCAGTCATTGTTGCCTTTAAACTGTTTGTCATATGTTTCAAACTACTAATGTTCTTCGTTGAACTACAGAGTGGATTCGGATGAGTGTGAAAAATGTTTTTTGTGAGTAGACCAAAAATGGAGTAAAATGATGTCAAGCGCAATTTTCTATCTTAATCCGTTTTCATGGTGTACCATAATTGGGAAATGCTGAGGAAATTTGAACGAAAAATCCCAGTTTCTTGCACAAAATGAAAATAACTCAAGTCTTTTATAAATACCTAGCACCTAATAAGGATTTTATTGCCACCTCCCAAATTTTCCCAACTTCTCCCAAGTCGGTGAAAACTGAGGGGGGAAGCTCCCCCCCCCCCCCCCCAACCCCCTCTATAGGAATGCCTCTGCTTGAAGCCACCCTCAAGTTCTTCATTTCCACTTCTTCCTACCCTTTAACATCTTCCATACCAAAGTGAATGTCCACCAGTGTGCACACTGCGTGAGAGCCTTCATATCCAAGCCTAGCATGAGGTTCCACATCAGACGGCAGCATTCCATAGATGCCAAGGCAGCAATTGATATAGAGTGGCAGTGGCCCTGTTATACTTTATAGGATTTGTGACAAATGGTAGCAAAAGAAATAGAGGCTCTGCGTAATGGGTTACGCCGTATTATGTTTATTTACAGGAAGTTTTCCTTTCCTCGCAAATTTTGCTATCAAATCTCTGTGCGTCCTCTGACCTCTGGTCTTATTTCTGACTTGATTGATTTCACTATTCTGTCATATTGATGCTTACGACTGTACCTACCGCAGGATCTGGTAAGGTGGGCTATTTAGAGGCTGGATAGTTCAGAGGAAGAGGTCTTTGCACTGAGAATTGTCTCACAGGTTGCAGAAGTGACTGTGGAGTGGCACCTGGGAGAAGTTGCTCCATGGTGCTAAGGTGATACAGATCAGTTAAGCAATCTAGTACCAGTGCATCAGGTACCAGTTCAAAAGTTGTAGTGCGAGCATCCAGATCGTGTAACTGTGAAAGTAATGGAGGAAGCTGGCAATGAGCAAGTTTCACCCCCTTTCAAGGAGTTGGGAGGTCCTTTATATTGTATGCCATTTTGCAATTTTGATTTATTATTTTCAATAATGAACCTTTGTAATCGATCGAGGAAAAAGAAAGACGTTTTTAAACCTCCCTCACCTCAAAATGTGTTGGTTCACGCTTCAAGATATGTAGATTCGAAAAATGAAATTTAAAATTAAAAAAAAATCCTTCTGTACGCCATCCAAAGCTTTTTTCCTAAACTGCGGGACCAAAATTATGCTAGTGCCCTTTCATTGATTATACAAGGCTTTTCATAAATAAACACTTTGGTACTAAAATTGATATATTCACTAATTGTTGTACAATTGCTTACTGCCTATCTTACCCTTCTGTTCATCATTACAGATGAAGTAACTGAATCCGATGGTAAAACTTCCCTGGAAAATAGTGGAGAAAGTGAACCTGATAACGATGACAGTGATGGGTTAGATGACAATCATACTAATGAAGAACTGACTTTTGTGCAAAGTGAAGCAAAAAGGAAAGAATTTGCTGATAAACTTGAAACCCACCTTGACAGGTATAACTGCCAGAGTAAAACTCCACCTTTCATCACCTTTATGTTTTAGATCAATTATTTATCATTGGTATTATATCCAGAATGGCAGTCTGTCAACCTGTGTGTTCCACTTGAAAGTTGGTTTAATGTTATTTTTCCTCTTAAAACAAAAGGTATTGTTCTATGTATGTTGTTCTATGTATTGAGCAGATCACAATAAAGCAGTTTTTACCAATAACTTTTGCTTGCAGGTTTAGAACCCTCACTGATCAAATTGTTTGTGAGCAGTATAATACTAAATTTACAAGAATGTACAATGAAAGCAAGACAACTGAAACTAAACGTGAGTTTTTCAATAATCTTGTAGTCCTCATGAATTTTCATTATGAAAATATAATTTCATCAATATCATTTATATTAATTACCCTTTTATTCTTTCAGACGCATGCTTGAACAAAAAAGCAGCTAGTGTAGAGTCGCTGTTGCCAGCTGTGGACAATTGTGAAGGTGATTCATCTAACGGAGAAAAAAATGTTAGTACCTATAGAATCCACATTATGTACTATTAGCAGTGTACAGGGTAGGTAAAAGCATCGTTTAGCGACATCTCAGTTAACGTTTATTCATGATAAATTATATTTACAGGTGAAATCGTGTCATGGTTTTGAATCGAATGCTAAGCAGATTATTCCAGCTGACGCAAGTAATGTTTCTGATGATAACATGTTGAGAGTTGAAATTGCCAGTCTAAGAGTTGCCAAAGACTATTTGCATGAACAGAAACGAGAATTGACTGTCAAAATGAATGAGGTAATTAATTTGTACATTTGGTATATCGCATAATCAGTACCTTCCTCTCATCTACTGTCTTGTTACACTTATGGTTAGCTGCAGTTTCTATATAGTAATAAATGTGAATTTCAATAAACATTTTCTTCGCCCATTAAAAGAATTCTTCTCTAAAAGAAGTAAATACTGCTAAGGGTGTTTTCAAGTCCTCAGAAGAGTTGTACTTGTACTACAGGCATCAATGTTGCCTCATTCTTGCATTTCCTCATAGTTCACGATTTATAACAGGGAGCTGCATACACTCTTGTCATAAATTCCTGATACTGGTATGTTAGAGTCGAATTTATTATTGTTATTTTTTCAAGATTTTGTTCATAATTTTATATGAACAAACCGATATTGGGATTTTGATAACCCTTTTTCTCTCAGGGTGCTATGAAGATTAGATCGTCTTGTAATTTTCAGAAAATCCACATTGGTTATTGTTTTTCAGGGGCTTTAGCCTGTTTTTGATTTTCGTAACCTTGAACACTTTTTTTGTGTGTCACTTTGTCCTTAAAAGCGTTTGTTCTTGTTAAACCAATCTGAATTTGCAGGTATCTGCATGTACGTTTGGCCGTTCATCAATCTGCCACTCTGTAACTGATGAGGAGAGTTCTTATCCTAAAACAACATTAAAAATGTTTACTAAGTTATTAGCTAGTAAATAAACTGTGTTCAGTACCTTTTTCATCTTATAAACTAGGCTCAGGAAGCCTGATAAATGTAGTTAAAATTATTTAACCATAAGTGAGGAAGTTGTGAAAAGCCTTAAATCAGATGTTTCCAGTCACATTTCAATAGTTCCTATTGGGATTTCTGATTATGAACGTCAAAAAGCCTTGGGGGGGGGGGGGGGGTCATTATATCAACATAGATTTGATTTACACTACTAATTAAATTTGTCAAGCAATACTTACAATTGTAGGATCCTTCTCAGTTTAAACCTAGAATCCGATTTGTTGTTGCTTGGTTACAATTGTGTACATCTTTCCATTTCTTGAAACTGCTATTCAGCCACCCCCGAGGCTATGTCTGGAACCAATAGGCTTCCAGGTTAACCTCTGTGTGTCACTGGCTAATCGCTTCAGGTTTGGAGAGAAATTGCTCCATTCTGTCATCTCTGTAGCATATGGAACTAGAGTGTGGTTTCGAACCCCTCTATATTGACAACCATTTTTACCCCCCCCCCCCAATATTGATACTGTCCAACTTTCCTGACCCTCCCATTGCTCTGTTGCAATAGGCTAATGGCTAACAAATAATCAAGTTATCAATCAATTAGATAATTCACCCCTGGGCTGTCTAATGTGAGCCCCTGTTCCACTCTCAGACCCCCCCTTGCTTTCTCCATAGCCCTGGGTGTGTGTTGTATATGAATAGATCCCCCTTCCCATTTTTTAAAACTGTCGCCCCTGAAGGCCTGACGCTCCTATACGTGGAGTCAATCGGCTTTCAAATTAACTTCAGGGTGTTGCAAGCAATTCGGAAGCCCTTGGAAAAGTAAACTACTCCATCACCATCGTCATTGTGTAATTTAATAGAGGAAACATTTACCTCTGTTAAGGTGGTCGTCCATTAGGTCGGCAGAGCGGCGCGGCGCGGTGCGGCGCTAAAATCTTGAGGTTCGTCCACTATGGGGCGGATTTTATTTTTCGACCCGCTGTTTTGCCAGTCCCGCGTCCACCGAAGTGCAGTGAGGTACCCTCTATTGAAAAATTTGGTCGGACGGAGGAATATTTTCTTCGGACGATGAAGAAATGTTCGTTTTTGCTGCAGCTATGGAAGCTGAAGAGGAGAAGGAAATTACTGAAAGCAGGAAGAGGCAATGGATCCATCCGATCAACGCAAAAAGATTGGACTTGGGGGAACACAACCACCTTTTCCATGATTTTTCGAGAGATGAAAAGAAATTCGTCCAATATTTCAGGATGTCTCAGCAAAGGTTTTTTGAGCTTCATTCCAGACGATAACTCTCGATAGAATTGAGATAAAAACTTCGTTCTTTCGCCAAAAAATCAAGCATTTCAAAAGAAAGGATGAGTTCGTTGGACAACACTTTTAGAGCACATTAAATTGGTCAAATTTCAAAAAATGTACTAAAAAAATCTCTAAAAACGGCTAAAAATCGTTCAATTTCTATTTTTTGGTAGAATATTGCTCAAATAAAGTTTATTAACTATAAAATAGAACATCCAAAAATGTATGTACATATGCTGAAAACTGTACTTAAAATTCATCAAAATTTGCTAAAAAATCGATAAAAACTGCAAAAAAGCTAAAAATTCAGAAACTCTATTTGAATAGGTAGCAGGTTATTATTTAGAATACGTTTTGTGCCATAAAATTAATGGTTAACGATTTCCTTGCACTCAAAAAGCTCAAATTTCAAAACAATTCAACATTATGCAATACGATAATTTACGAAAATTCGCTCATACGATCATGCTGCATGAATGGAACTTTAAAAAAAATATAATAGGCTTTTCCTGGCATCTAATAGCAAAAAACGACAGTTCTTGGTTACAAAAATTAGGAAGTCTAGAACGCACATAATACCTAATCTTATAATTTTAGCCTGCTATTCAAATGGCTGTTCAAATTATTGCAATTTTAATTTTAATAAAGGGAAACTGATTTAGCTTCTTGTTTAGCAGGTTATTCATTGGAATGGCTTGTTCATTATATGATAAGAAAAAATGAGAGAATTCAGTTAAAAATAGTATATTTGAAATCATACGAAATGAGGTAGTTAACAGTGTTGGATAAAAAGTACAATATTTCAAAGATTAGAAAATGTAACGTTGTTGGGGGGCTGGGAAGTGGTGTACTGTGATGATGAGTGGTCATCAGATGTGGTTGATGGATGTGATGAAAGAGAATATGGTCTTACGAAAATGGCCGAGGTCGCAGGAGCGCTTACGAAAATGGCCGCGGTCGCAGGAGCGCTTACGAAAATGGCCGAGGTCGGAAATTTTTCGCTCCGCCCTTCGTCCACTAGGTCGATGGGGCGGTGCGAAATATGCGCCAGAAGTTTGGAGAGTGGTCGAGAGCGGAAATTTTTTGACTCACCCGCGCCGCGCCGCGCTGTCGACCTAGTGGACGGACTGCCATTCAGTTACATTATATTTCTAGAGAAAGATTTTGGCGTCGCGCCGCGCCGCTCTGCCGACCTAATGGACGACCACCTTTAGGCTACCTCCATGTGTTTCTTGTTTATATTTTATTTTTACACACCTAGACAGTATGCTTTTTGTAAAAAATCGTTTTATCGTTCTATCTCCACAAGAAAAATGTACCTGATATTTATTACAATTAGTACTTGAAAAGACTGTGATTGTTTCTATTTATAATTTTTTTTTTCTCATTGGTAGACCAAGTACATCACCAAAGCGGAACAAAGAAAGTTGCTTGAAGCAGACGAAGCTATTGATGCAATTGATTCTGCAATGGAATTTAAAAACGAGCTCCTTTGTGGAAGAAGTGGATTTCCTAAAACTGATCAACAGGAACGAGTAATGATTTCAGATTGATTGTTATTAAGATATCTGCTCAAGTGTATCAACTATTCATAAGTTTACACTACCTGCCCCATTTGGCCCTGCTTGCTGTTAGATTGCCTTAGAGTATCTGGAAACGTAGTGTTACCAAAGAAATTACTTGATTTTTTTAAACGTCACCACACAAGCAAGGTCAACATGGATAAAACCCTTCTGATTCCTGTAAAATTATACTCTTGTATCAATGCCAAGCAATGTTCTTTTTGATTACAAGCAAGGTTAATCTTGTGTTGCTCCAATGAAATGGTTGCCTCAGTACGAATTTACCTGATTCTTGAAAATTTATCATTTTCCTGATAAATTTTCCATCAGTGTGTTTAGGAACAGGCTCTTTGTTACTTTCAATTTATTTAAAATTAGTAATTATAAGCGTTTTTTTAAATGTCGAGATATGAAAAGTTTCAAAGCGAAAGGGTTGAAGAATGATACAGTTCAGATCAAAGACCTTGGGGATTTCCAGAATAGTATGGTTAACATATATATATATATATATATATATATATATATATATATATATATATATATATATATATAAATATATATATATATATATATATATCTAATATATAAAATTCTCGTGTCACAGTTTTCGTTGCCATACTCCTCCGAAACGGCTTGACCGATTTTGATGAAATTTTTTGTGCTTATCCGGTATCTATGAGAATCGGCCAACATCTATTTTTCATCTCCCTAAATGTTAGGGGTAGTCCACCCCTAAATTTTATTTTTATTTTTTAGACAAAATTTTTAATTTCTATTTAATTAACGTCTGCCAAGTTGGGTGGGCAGTATAACTTCCTGAAGCAAGCAGCATCCACCACAGAAGTTAAACCTACCCTTAGAGATCTACCGTTTGCGAGCGAAGCGAGCAAAATCCCCTACATGTTTCAATTGTAATACATTCCATGTATACAGCCACACTTTGCGAGCGAAGTGAGCAACATTCCCTACATACCACACTTTGCAAGCGAAGCGAGCAACCTTCCCTATATGCCACACTTTGCGAGCGAAGCAAGCAATTTAATGGGGGGTCCGGGGGGCTTGCCCCCCGGCTGGACGTGGAGGCGAGCGAAGCGAGCCGGAGCGGCTAGTATATATATATATATATATATATATATATACATATATATATATATATATATATATATATGCGAACCTTGGATAATCTTGCCTTCTGTCTGAAGAAAAGTTGAGCTCACCAAAATAGACCACCTGGAATATGTCAGAATCTTGTGTAAGTGCTAAAAACCACCCAAAACATAGGGATGAGTCAATTGTTACCCATCTCCTCCACCAACATCTGCAACCTCCTGTGTTTTGGTGGTAATTACAGCTGTTATGTGGAGGGGTATTCCTGTAGTCAAAGAGGTTTGATTGAATTAACCTTGGTAGCTGAGTGGTTAAGGTGACCTGTCCTCTGGGATATTCCTCTGGTGTTGCAAGAACGTATGAGTTCAAATTCTGCCAATGTATCTATTAATTTCTGCCCTGGCATGGCTAGTAACATTTGGTACAGGAAGTAAACCCAAATTTTAATACGTAATCCCTCTTGAGCCTGATTTTAAAGATCACATTCCATTGTATAGTGTATTCACTTCTTAGGGCCAGTTTGACAGAACGTGGACTCTCCAATTTCAGTGTAACCCCTTTGATAGGCCGAAGTTCTGAATAACACTATAATGCGTTTGACAAATGCATTTTTGATGTCGGAGCACCGTAGAATCGATTATTTGGGGAAACTCCATGGACTTACAATTCGGGCCTGAATGTGTGACAAAATGTATGAGAATATGCTGATACCAACACTGTTGTGATAAAACGACGTACCTCCATACAATTATTTTCCTTTCGCTGCACTGAAGCATACCTTGACATCTTTTGTATCGTGGCATTTTTGGCTGTGGTAGTCTCGGATTCTTTGGTTGTAATGCACACTTTGATTTTCATGGGAGCTTTAGCAATCAAGCAATTAGATTTTAAAACTAGTGTACATCTAATCAACTGAGCCTATTGTTGCCCAGGTTCAAGCCTGCTAACAAAGCCAGCCTTGAAGAATCAAAATTGAGCCATGAATGTGGGATACAGATACCTATCTACGTGAAAGTTTCATAATGATTCCCTCTATTTTTTAATGTACTTCAGTAAACTGCTCTCACCTACGCAAATAGCATCTCTTCCATCAGGCCGGGACCCCTTGCCTCACTATTTGCCAAAACATTACTCATTCTTAAAAAATACCTATCAATGGTTGGTCTCAACATTCACAGAATGGAATTTGCTTTCACAAAAATAATTGTAGAAGTACGTATTTCAAACCCAAGGGAGGGCATCCGGACAGGTCGTATTCGAGACACCAGTGATATTGCCAGCTCTTCAAATTCATAAGCATCAAGAATTGGTAGATACATCAGTAGTGTGAACAGTGGCGGCCGGTGGTCTGAAAAAGGAGTGGGGCACAAAAATATTTACCTATTTGGCAGTCAAAAAGAGCATGGAGGTTTTTCATCCATTTGTTTTGCTTTCAGTGTAAATTAATTTTGATCTAAACACATGAAACATTAATCCCACTTGGGTTATGTCAAATGCCATGGACAATAAATCATGATCATTAAATATTATTGATAAATAAATATAAATAAATTAATTAAATAAACTAAATTTAAAATACTATCTTATAGGGACCTACTTACTTACTAAAGCTGGTTTCACATGGAGCGGTATGTCCGGAAGACGGAAAGATTGAAAGCAATCTGATTGGCTGTTGGGACAACAGTTGAGGATGGTGGCTGCCATGTTGCCGGAATGGGCGGTCTGCGGACAGCGGTAGAAATGTTTATACCGTTGCAGTGTTCCGTCGAGCGGAGCGCAATCTTATTGGACAGGAATGTTGATAACCGCAAGTAGAGGTTTCAGATCAGAGAGGGTTTCAGTAGGAAGGTTATGATTCCGTGTGTCCATGTTCATGTGAACACCCTGCCGCATTCTGCCGCCCCCTCCACTGGGGTTTCCAGCCTTCTGTCTTTCCGGTTGTTACGCTCGTACTCCTCCATGTGAAACCGGCTTTAGGAATGACGATAAACAGCCAGTTTTTTTATTGGTCATATTGCAACGTTTCTGCGTATTTGTTGGTTGGTTGTGGCTTACATGCTGGTGTGGATACTATACTATTGGGTTACGATGGATATTATGTTCATGGAACTAGGTGTGACGAACTAACATGGAAAGAGCTGAGAAAAATTATTATGGATGTAGGTACGTTGCAATAGGTCCAATAAAAAAACTGGCTGTTTATCGTCAATCCTAACAAGAAAAACACCTACACTACTTTATTATTAGAAGTATTAAAAATTATCAAGGCTTCGATTGTATTGCACTAGTCAACTACTTAGGAGAAGTAATTCTGAAGGAATATTAAAGAACTCAAATTAAATTATGATGAAATGATAGGAGTGTGACGTCATACGTCAATTAAAAATTGTTTGAAAAGGCTATAGAAATGTTGTCTAACCCCACAACTACCACTCACTTATATATATAACCTTTTTCTTCAATGCAACCATGAACCTAGGAGGGGGATGGTTCATGAATGCAACACATCCAGAATGATCAATATTCTACTGAAAATATTGATCAGAGACGTTTTCGTTACTCATTCTGTATGGTTTTGGAGGTGCCTTTGAACACTGTAGCTTTTTCCAAATGTGACCTCAAAATGTCGTCAGTTTTGGCTGATTTTGTTACTATAAGAGGCTACATAAGAAATTACAGCTTCCTAGAGTGTAAAGCATAGAAATTAACTATTAAAATGATTTAACCACCGCTTCACAAATCAAACCGTTCTCGCAATATTTGGATCACCTGCTATGAATCAAATCATCGAAACACCAGCTCAATGAAATCATCAGAAATTAACAAGCGGTGGCAATCATGTTCGAACAATATCAATTATTGAGAACGATCACCTGAGTGTACACAATTATTCGAATAACCTTGCTCATAACTCAGCTTGTTGGCCACGCACTTCGCAGTAGTTAACATGCGTTGGTTGGATAAATCGAGAGCTTTCGAACGAATGGTCAACGAATTTGAAAAACGACGAAGTACCATTTCCCTAGCAACGACTCGGTTGTAAGCGGAAATCATCAAAATATTTTCGTGAGCAATTTTCCGTGAGTTTTGACATGGATATGTCTTTGCTCTGGGGGGTCAACCAAAAATTTCCGTGACGCAAAATTTGTGTCACAATTTCAGTGTTTTTCACGTACAACCCATTCGTTGCTAGGGGAATGGAACTTCCGCAGTTTTCATCGCACAGAAATCGTTTGCCACACGTTGGAATGCGCTTGATTTATGTGATAAATGTTCAAATCTCAAGCTACCGATTCCCCCCTCCTTACGTACATTCCTAAACTAAGTTGATTGGACTATAAACAATTTTAATAAGCCGGTTACAATATTCTTAACGTAAAGCAATAGCAGAATTTACTCCACTCCATAGGAAACATTTTCATCCACTTGACAACAGTCGACTGTTAACAACAACTCATTGTAGTGGCTTCTCTCCACAGTTATTTTCAACATTTCTATAAGTAAACCGTTGTTTTGTTGGAATTAGTCGGGATTCGTTTAAAGTTGAAGGATTTATTTACAACTCTCGTGTTCAACCGTTATGAAATCCCCAATCAAAGACATATCCATGTAACATGGTATCTGCTTGTAAAGCAGATAGTGGAACTCGTTTACGAGTTACTATAAAATTTTTAGTTCGTGCCATAGCAAAGACATAAAGAAAACAGTTGATTGTTCTCTACGCAACACAGTGAGTCTATTTTATTTATTGGTAAGTAGCGTGAGCAAGTTTTCGTGACGATTTTTCAGTTTATGTGTCAAAGCAAAGGCATGCAAATGTCAAAAATGTCAAAATCAGTAAGTACCTGACTAAACTTCAACTTACGTAAATCCGTCGATGAACAATCCTATTCGGTGCGAATCCTATTCAAAGTGATCGTTGCTTTTTCTTCATTTCCCACAAGGGATGCCAAAATTTCTTTTTGTAACTATCGTTCGTAACTACCGACGGAAAGGGTTTTGTAGCTAGCTCTACACATAAACAACGCACTCCAACTCGACCGACGATACAAAGGACTTTATTACAAAAGACGTATTCAACAACTTAGGTATGTATTCAACAACTTATAGGTACTTATAACAACGCTATAATACGGACTTTACTTTAGATTAGAGTAAATTCTTGGGAACAACCAAACGAACTTAAAGAAACATCACATATTACTTGCAGACAACAAAACATAGACGAACATACCCAACAGGCTAAATCAGTTTGGCTAACGGAATAAACCAAAACTCCTCTAGTGGAAGCGACTCATAACGTAAATTTCATTCTACGGTCTTTAGAAAAGTTGGAAACCCTGTCTGGGGCAGAGCCCCCAAAATCACGAGAAATTTCCCGTTATGACCTCTTTTTCCCGTTCCTTGCCCCGTTTTTTTTCCGTTTCTTGCCCTTTATTTCCCATTTTTTTTCCCTTCAAAGTCTAACCTGAATCGACGAAATTTCCCTCTTGATAGAGTGATATCATCGCAAATAGCAATCTACGTACTTTTTTGCTGGTAGATGTATCTTAAACCTCCTTGGATGGAGCGTAAAATTATTCCTTCTAGCATCCACCTTGGAGCCACAGCATGGAGCTGTTTGTAAAGTCTTCATTCCAGTTTGTTACTTTTTTCCCAAATGTACTGGGGCAATGCCCCGATGCCCCCCCTCAGGGCCGCCCCTGAGTGTGAAAATTAGGAACGTCTCATTGGTACGATTAGTTTTATTGAGAAAGATTGATGGTGAAACGAACTAAATGACTCGCGACGAAGTTGTGGAAACCCTTTTCAAAACGGTAACATTGTAACTCTTTATTTTTCGTGGAAATAGACAACGTTTTTCACTAACTTCCGTATTGATGGTGAAGTTTAATCAAGGAAAAAAAGAAGTCTTCTATTTAGTTTGAGGTTATCCAGTACAATCAAACGGGTCCTTACTGCGTCAAAACATAACATGGCAGTGACCTCACTTGACTGAGAATTCTTCTAGCAAGCAATGCTGAGCTCCCAGCCCACAGTCTCTCCCCATCTTTTGTCTGACCGCAACTCAAGTGACTTTTGACTTTGAGAAAATGTTACAGGCAGGGAAACACCCACAGTTGAAGATGTTTGATAAATTGGCCTTCATAGCTGAGTGGTTTAAGGCCTTGTTACACAGTATGCGATCTGTCATGGCAGACAGCAATCTCTGACCACCGAGAAATGGCGATACATTTGTAAAACACAACAGACCACGTTCTGTGTACCCAAGCCTTGAGCCAACCTGTCCCTGGAGATTTCCCTCTTGTGTTGAATTGAATTGGTTTGGGTATAAGTTCGGATTCTGCCGAGGTATCTATAATGTTTTGGGCGGTAATACAGCGCAGGCTTGAGTCAATGCCTTAAGGGATCTTCACCTTGTAATTGTAGAAGAATGTGGGGAAACAGAGCATGTGCATATTTATATTCCTAATTATTTATTCAATCATTTTTGCTATCTTTCTTTCCCCTGAAATTCCCTATGACTTTTGGTAATTATTGATATTTTCAATTTTTCTAGTTCCCTTAAGGTAAATACCATCAAAATGCTCTCTTAAGGTAAATAATGGCCCTCTCTTGAGCAGACCTATAATATTAACAACTGTAACATGAAGTAAGCAGAGCTGAGTGACATATTTTGTAATAGATGTTTTTTGATATACATTCGTTTTTCAGTTTATGATTGTATTGTTTTGAGAAGTAAGTAGATAATATTACTCTGGATGGATCACCTTTACCTTATGTTTATTTACTTCTTAGCGGGTGTGACTTTAAAGGTAACATTTGTATTTGGATTATCTGCTCTTTTGGATCAACTGATCAATAATTTTTGTTGACGCTTGGTTAAATAACTAAGTATATAGAAATCCTAGGGTCGTAATAGGGATTGGAATTGTTCAATGGGTTATTACAGGTCTTCAAACCATAGTGATACTCTAAACTCTTCACTTGTAACTAAAGTACAACATGTTTTAATTTTTTGTCGGTAGGTATTCTTACAGTTTTTCCTTGAGTGAAACGATTTCAGAAAATTCTCTGTATAGAATAGGGTGGTCTTGTTTGCAGGTATTCAAATAGCCCAACTGTACATTAAATGTTAGTTTAGATTAGTGCAGAGAAAAGCAGCTCATTTGGGGAGGGGTAGCTTTAATAACATAGCCCATGGGATTGAAAAAGTGTTGTGAGTCCGATTCACGCTTATAGTAGTTGTTGTTTTGGATTCAAACAAGAACAAATATTTCAGGTTTCAAATGCATATTCAAGTTCACTGAGAATAAAAATATTTCATTGCCTGCCCTAATTTTCTGTGGTTTGTTTCAGGGTGAGCAAATGTTAACAGAACGTCTGCTGAATCTTAGTCCTCACGAAATGAGGGCCTTACTCTGCAAGTACTTTAAAAAAGTTGTTGATCTTAGAGAAGCAGGACGCAAAATGGAAAAAGTGATAGCTGATCAAGATGTAAGTTCTCATGGATGTAATCAGCATGGGCCCTCAGTATGAGTGATTGATTAACTTTGAAAAGATGAACAATACGTCGGACCCTACATTTATATCATAATTGAAGTGACTCATTTCATTCTGAATTTAGTAGAACTTCGAAACAAGTTAGTCAAGATACTGGGGGGGGGGGGGGGAATAATAAATATGTCTATTTGACATCAACGGCAAACAGTATTATTGTTATAGAGACAAGATTATTCAACTGTGGATTCAACAGTTAATCTTGAACTGAAAATTGTGTTTGCACTCAATGAGGGGCATTGAGCCCCCTCCTCTCCTTTTTCTTCTCACGTTGGGCAAATTATATTTATAATTTTGCTTCGAAAATACATTATCCGAGACTCAGTTATTAAAAATAAAATAAGAGATTGTTGCACGAAAGTGGGGGCCATGCAAAACGATTCTCTCATCCCTAGCCTATCAAAAGGTTGATGCAGTAATGAATAAAATATTTTCAACATCATATTATTGTATCGTTTTAATTTTTTAGCATCAACTTGAAACTCATGCATTCAAAATTCAAGCGTTGAGCAATGCCCTTCAACAAACAAGAGTGGATTGTGAACGCAGATTGATAATGGTTAGAAAGGAACAAGAAAAGAAATACCAGTTGAACATCCACCATTTCGGTACAGATTCCAGTGGAGCTACTAGTAGCAGTGTTGATAACAATAATCTTTCTAGTAATGCTGGTCCTCTGTTTGAATTGAACGGTGAGTTTGTTACTAATCTTCCATTAATTGGGTATGTCAGGTCAGTAATCAGCATATTTCATTTCAACTTTGGATTTGGATATATATACTAGTCTTCATCCTTAAGCTTCTTCCACTGTTTTTTAAAGGATTGTTTTATTTATTGATATTGAGTTAATTTATAAAGAAACACAGTGCTTATTGTTGTAACAACTACTTCAAGTGAATTCTGATGCCTTTCTCTTCGTCAGCACTGTGTTGAGTCTTGATGATTTTCCGTCTTATCTACTAATAGATTTAATTCATAATAATGCGCCTATTCCGCAACTTTTCTTTTTAGCATCTGATTTTTAGCACACAATCAACATCTATATAACAGAAGCATAATGCTAAGTAAACACCATCTCCACTAAATATTCATTCTTCAGGGTCACCTCTATCCAGTAAATAAGTTGTTGTTCTAGTTAAGGGAGAAGGACATTTATGTTTTATTTATGGATAATCCTCATGGAAGTATAAAGGTTATATGTGGATAATTGCTAATTGTTACACCTTGTATCACCACTGTGCTAAATTGCTTGAATAATATCACTGATCATGTGCCTGTTACATTCATGCTCTTCATTATATGACCGAAGCTTGATCAGATTCTGTCACAACCACAACAACACAATCGTATTTCTATGACTACAATAGAAAGTTTTCAATCAAATCCTTAGTTTAAAGATCCTCAATATATTATAGTATAGTTTTCAATCCTCCTAGTACATATAGAAGTACTACGAATTCCTAATTATGAACGAAATAAGGACTCGAGTTACTCTAGTTAGATGGAGAATCTGGGATGGGCTTCCTCATTCCCAATCTGGCTTTTCAACTTGGTTGGCGAGCATTTCAGTTGTAAAATTTTATATTCTTCGAACGTTTCACAAGGTTGAATAATGTAAAGTCAGGATTACAGAAGTTTAGGAAAGGATACATAGTTATTTATATCGAAGTATATAGATGATTTACCTATGGTGATATCTGTTTTTCTTCTTTGTTCAATAGGTGGTACATCGAAGAACGTACCAGATAAAGCACTGACTGGTATCCCTCAACAAAATCTCAAGAAACTCCAAGGACCATCTACTCATACAACCAAAGTTACCCGGAAAGGCAATAAGCTAATCATTCAACAGGAACGGTCAAAAAAGAAATGAATACTACTCAAGGAGATATCATGATGTTAGTTTCATATCCTATGCTATCTCCCCTTCGCCCTTCTTTTGCACCTCCCCCCCCCTCTCACTCTCTCTTTCTTTCTCTCTCTCTTATACTCACACACACACACACATAATTATTTTGTTTTTATCTACAATGTTGTAAGATATATTTTTGTGAGAAGTGCCAATTTTGTTTTCAATTTTTTCCATTACTGAAGCAAAGTCTAGAGGAATATCACTGATTTGAGTTTGTAGGTTTATGATATTTTAATGAAAATACTTTATTTCCATCTTAACTCTCTAGTGGGTGTGTGGAGGACCCATTGGACTCTACTGTCTATTGCTCGTAAATTGATATTTTTATTACTTGGTCAATGCTCATGACATAACTCCATCCTCCAGCAGCACCTGTCCCAGGTACGTGGTTAGACGGGAAAGAAGTTCCGTGTACGGTGTAATTTCCCAACTCCACTGAAATAATTAATTTAATAATTTTGTACAAATTTCCAAAAATATACTTATTGAAAAGTTTGTGGTTAATGGTTTCAAAGTATACAATTCGAAAGAATGAAATCATTCTCATACTGTCCATATAATTAGATTTTCACTCAAAAACACTGGAACTCAGCTGGGCAAATAAAACTGAAGTTCTCGTAGAAAATCGCTGTTGAGAACGGCTTTTTCGATCCTGTCAGGAATTTATCTATTCCATACTTGTAAACCAGCTGTCAAATGTCGGGGAAGCCCAGGCTCATTCTGCATATGCGGCATTTACTAAATCCCTTCAGCACAAATGGGCATTCCTCCAAAGAGTAGTGGACAGCACAAACGAGACCTATGGCGAATTGAGTGACTGTATATTCGATACATTTCTTCCTAAAATCGTTGGAGGAACAATATCATCAGAGGAGAAGGCCATGTTCTCTCTGCCAGTATATAAAGGGGGATTGGCAATAAATAACCCAATAAATATGACAAAGTTGTGCTTTGAAACATCAAGCGCGGGAACCAAAGAACTTGTTGGAGCCATTAAAAGTGGAAGGGAATTGAACATCGTAGAACATGTTTCGAGAACCGATTCTGCCAAGAGTCAGGCCAAAAAGAAAAGAGGAGAATCGGAAGACACCCTGTTATGCCAGACAATCAATAAATTTTCCACGAACCGAAAAAGAGCTATTGAAAGATCTATTTACGCTCAGTCAGGTTGTAAGTCTTCAGGATGGCTGTCAGTCCTCCCTTTGAAAAAGCACAACTTTGACATGTCTCCTTGTGAATTCAGGGATGCTCTAGCGATTCGGTACAAACGCCAACCTGTTGAAATGCCAAAGTCATGTGATGGATGTGGCAACGGAACGTTCACTAAGCAACACGCATTAGATTGCAAAACTGGGGGACTCATCACCAGACGCCACAACGAAGTTAGAGACTTGTTAGGAGAATTGATGTCAACTGCATGGGGGAACTGCGTGAAGGAGCCCATTATACGGGAGGCATTAGGATCCGAACCAATGCTACGAGGGGATTTGGTGTGTCGAGGAACCTGGGAGCCACAGAGAGAGGCGTTGTTTGACGTCCGTGTCGTAGACACTCTTATGGTTCTCGTCCCGTCCCTTCTGTCCTAGCCTCAGCAGAGCAAGAAAAGATGCGTAAGTATCTGAATGCATGTGAAGAGAGGCATGCCTCATTCACACCACTGGTGTGTTCAGTCGATGGTCTATGTGCTCCTCAAATGAATGCCTTTGTGAAAGTATTGGGTGAGCGATTAGCAGACATTTGGAATCGGCCTCAGACGGTTGTTCGAGGATGGTTGAGAGTCCGCATCACAATGGCTATATTACGTACATCCAGCATGTGTCTTAGAGGCGCAAGAAGAAGATGGAGAAGTGCGGAGCTTGGGTGTGGAGACGGAGCAGCCCTTCAGTTAGGCTTATGAGGGATGAAGAGATGAAAGATGAAGAGATCAAAAGAACTAGAGAATTAATTTAGCCTACTAAAGAGTTCTTAGAAGTAATTCCTCTACGTTCCAATAAATTGTTGTCATTTATCTATTCCATTAAAATCATCTTAAAGCCTTGCTTTTACTTTATTTAGGAAATGTTCCACTATGGTGGTTGATTTTATGAAATCCTTCTCCCCTCTGAAGAGCTTTGGAATGTGTACAGCCAAATATACCACTGTAGCTCTTGAATGAACCGGTATGCTGGAGACATTACTTTCATTTCTCTATGCCTAATCAGTATTAGTAGAGAAGCCCTTACCTTGTTCTTGACTTCCTTCAAGTTGGCCGATTTACTGAACCATAGGTATGAATATTAATTTTGGTTTTAGATTTCTATGGGAGTTTTGAGAATCTTTGATGTATGAACACTGTGGATCCATGTCCCTCCCCTCTTTCATTATGCTCCCGTCCTCAGGTACAAGACGGAGATTTTTATCGCTTTCCGTGTCAAGCTCCCTTCAGTTCTAATTTCCTCATCAAGAACCATAATTATGTGAATGGTCACATCGCACATTGATCACACAATTTTCTTAACACTGGGTTTACACCATCCTCTGTACCCGCTGCTCTCTCACTTCTCACTGTCATATAGTAACTTGTGATGATGTTTTTTACACTGTGTGCATACATTCCGTGATAGCAAATTTTTCACAGGGTGTGATGCCAGGCAGTTGATGCTCACTTCGAGGAACAGAATGCTGTACCATTATTGCACCAAATTACACTCCGACTTCTGCCAAGTCTTTAGAAATTATGCAAATTAGAATCTAGACTCAAATTATTAGCATCCTAGGATCCATAAAATTTCATCGCAGTCGGATCATTAGGCATGCACAAACGTGAATTTCCAAAATCACCTATTTCCTAATATTTAATGCCCTGAATCAAGGGGGATGGTCTCAAAAAGATTGCTTGTGGTGCAATTACAACAATAAAATTTTTATTGAAATTATCTGGAGATATTGATCATTCGAGAATGAATGTGCATATTTTGAACACTTGACTGGTTGTCCACCATCATCCCCCTCATGTAGGCATACTAAACGGCCTTCATAGTCAAACTAGCAAACTAATTTTTATAAGTCCATGTAACTTACAATAAGTAAGGCTACAAGATGCTACATTGTCCACTCAACGTGATAGACTTTTTTACGTTTTGATTTTTCCAATCTATATCCATTTTTAAGAAGGATATGAGTGAAATAGACTTTGATTGTAAAACGTGGCAAAAACTACTATGTACCAATTGATGATGAAGCCATATGAACGCATGACAGTACACAGTAATACTAAGTAAACAATTGGTTATCCAATTTAAAGTTTGCATTTGATTGCTTAATCATAAAGCATGGTACAATCAATATTAAAACTCTGGTGTATTTGTTTACCTCTACTACAAGTATCACACCTTGAATATTTTCAGCTGAGTGTTCTCCAATATTCTTGCCATGAATTAGCATGGAACTTTAGGTACATATTAAGTCCTTACCTTCTTGTAGTGATCAAATCAGGACTAGTTCACAGTGTGAACAATAACCAACTGACCCTGTTGAATAAATGATAGATTTCGTACTGACACTTTACAATTCCATTTTAGCTTTTATGCAAAGAGCACCCGATTCTGAGGGTAGTATCGCACTAATACTCAGGAATAGGGCAGAAACAACAGTGACAAGGGTTACATATTTCATCTTTTACGGCATGATCAGCACAGGAGAGGAAATTGAAACAAAGGGAAGTAAAAGTCATGTCATTTCTCACAAAGATAGTCAATTGCCCTTTTGGTAGTCTAATGCCCACAATTTTATTTTCTAACACAACTCTTGTATCCATAACATCTTTTTATTAATTTATTTATATTGGTTATTATTGTACATTTTTAAGATGTGAAATTATAATCTACTATCGTACAGTCCCTCTGAGAGAGGGGGAAGGTAAGGTATTTCCCTGGTTGTTGTAACATACCTAGCTTATCACCTTTCCTTCCATCATGATACATAATCACAGTGAATTCGGTGAATTCACTCTTGTTATTTAGAAGTTGTGGATTGTGTACAAAGTTATAAAATGTGCATTTTCCTTTCTTCTAGTGTACTGTAAGAATTTATAAAATCGTCTAATGGTTGGTTGAGCCATTGACAGTAATCTATTTTGAACAAACAAAGATGCATATAAATGGGTTATTTGCTATATAACCTGAAGTTAGTAGGTTTGAATTTAATTTTTTCTCGATCAATTTGATTCTTTTATATCCTTGACATTTCCCTTTTTGTTTCCAATTAATTATCCCATTGGGGGTAAAGAAGACCCTGATTTGGGATTTTCATGTACTATTTTTTTCCTTTTACACAACATTTCTGTATTTATGGTGCACAAAATCTCAACATTAGTACTAACTCCATGTGTTCAGTCATTGTAACCATGTATAAGTATGAATGGAGCTCTAAATTTTGGTCATCATATAACCAACTTGTCTGAATCCTAGCCTGTGGAGGAGTAACTCCAAGCTTGATAGTTTTTCCTATTTCTATTTTGTTACCCTTTTCTTCGCCTAACCTTTCATATGAAGGTGAAATGTGTATGTGATAAATTTTGTTTTCTCTTAATTTAATTTGTGAGATCTGTGATAATTTATTTGTTCTCAATCTTAACAATTAGTAATAATTACCTAGTGTATCTTAGCTCGAGTGTCTCAGTTAATGTTTGCCCTCAATTGGACTGAACTGAAGACGTATTACTCTTATGATGTGACACAGTGAGAAAGAAAGGACAACTATTGTTGTGTTAATCGTGATATTGTAATCTGTCAGCAAATGTTTATGTGTTTGTTATGCTTTGTGTGATGTTATTTATAGTGAGGAGATCTGAGAATTATAATCCTCCCTTCGATATCATAGAATTATATACCCAGTTACACAAAGGCATTCAAGGCATTTGATATTTGTAATCCCATCCCATTTCCACTACCAAGACTACTTGCTGACACATATCCTACTTTCACATATTTCCCCCATAATTTCCACCTCAGAAAACCTAATTGGTGGTGTTTCAATTTATTATATAATATGCATGTAATCTCATTATTTTCACTAGAAATCATGTGTCTAAAAGAAAATTGACGATATTATTGAAGTGAGTTAGTTAATAATTGAAGCCATATTTTCTTCCCTTGACTCTCTGATTAGTGAATATTCAATAAACATTTTATTGTGTATTACTTTTTGTCCTTGTGGAAATTTATCTGAAAATCCTCTTTCTTGTATAGCTATTCAATGTTAAATGGTTCTTCATCTCTACCCCAAATTGATTAATACTGCTGATCAACGAAATCCAGTAATATGAGTTCAGTATTATATTATTTTGTACACTCTGATATTATTTTTTAAATGCATCATCTGATGTTGAAATCCGTATAGACTTTTTGAAAAGCGATAGGTCTGTAAGAATGTATTAATTGTGACCCTCTACATTGTCGTTAATCTATAATCATCTTATAGAATGCAAAAATGGTTTGATTGACGTCTATGACTTAACATTGTAAATCATTGGTGATATAAGCCAAGAATGTTCAAATCATAGCTTCATGCCAGTCTTGCTATTGTTTTTATAACTTTTCCAAATGGATATCGTACTACTGTAACAACTTAACATTAACTGGGTGTAATTAGTTTCTTGAGCATTTATAATGTGTAAGTATCGCATCTTTCAATGTAAGATGACAAAAATTATAGCGATGTTAAGTTTTCTTTTATTCGTAATTCCTTTTTTTTTTTAACTCAAGAATGAGTTTTACTAGGATTTTTTTTAACGCTGAATTTAATTTATTAGTTTCAGAGTAGTTCTTTACCTTACTTTTAGATCTCCTTGGCACACTAAAAAGATATTTTCAGGACCTTTTCTGGGGGGGCTGACATTGGCGATTTCCTGTTTATATTCAAATTGTCTGCTGATTTAGAAAAGGACTTGAGAACGCCACATTTGTTTTTCGAGAATATCTGAAAGTATCGGCAATCGAAAACATTGGCGAGGCGAGTCATAATCAAGGGCCATAAGTAGGTACCTACCTATCCAAACTAACACATCGCTTTTATAATTCGTTCATAACTCCAATATCTCGGTTTCCTCAAAAAGTTAGTGACTTGTATTCAGGATGAAAAACTGTTTATGAATACAAATAATATACTATAATATAATTTACTTCCTTGTTAGTTCTTTGAGTTTTTTTTAACTCTTGTGTTGATAATAATAAATGTCAAGTCTATTTCTCCATATAGGTAGTTGTTCTTCTAAAATCTATCGAACCCACTTGCTCTACAGGTTGGTTGCTACATCACCCGTATTTTCCTCCTTGACAAGTTTGGCAATGGTAGCCATAGCAGATTTGGTTGATCTGAAATAACTAGATTGCGCAAACTAATTTGCTCCATACTAAAGCTCAGTATAACACACTCGTATAACATATTCTTACTTTTGCTAACTTTTGCATTAAAAACATTCACTTTGTTTATTTTCAGTCTATTTTTCAATAGTTTTTTCTTCCTCTTTTTTCTTTCATTTCAAGCTGACATTGATGAAGATGATCCTTTCACTCTATGGAACGCTAAACAACACTGTCGGATGGATTTGCTATGCGAAAGGAAACTGGCATCACAGCAACAATTCACTGTAAAATACAAACTAAATCACTAACAATGAAGTTGTAGTAACCAACAAAAACGGGTCAAGTAAAGACATTGGCCAACAGGATTTGAGTTTACTTTCACCTTTAACTACATAATTTTAGGACTTCTTCTGCTGCACCTACCTTCAGTTATAGTTTACTGTAAATGAAGCCCTAACCATCAAAATCGATGTAATCTAGGGAACTTAATCAAAATCTAGGTAACATTATACCTAGAGATTCATCTCTGTACAAATGGACAATAGTTTTACTTGAACCGTTTTATTATTATTATTATTAATATAATTTTTTATCACATTTAAATATTTTTTACTATTTAACCATAATTTTTATGATGGTCATCATAAGATAAGCAGCTTAGCAACTTTTCGTAAAAAATAAATTAATAAAGGAAACTATTGCACTGGCTTCAAAAACTTTAAATTAAAAGTTTTCCAAAATTTTCTCTATGGAAATCCGTTTTGAGACATTCAAAACGATTCATGGATTTGAACGCATTTTCAAGTATGTACGTGCCATTCCAGAACATAACTGTCCTTAGGATTAGGATTGAGATAAAAAATCCATTCTTTCGCCCAAAAATCGAGCATTCCAAAAGACAGGATGTTCTTTAGGTCCCCCCCCCCTCCACCACAACACAAACAAATAAAAAACCTGAAGTTTAAAAATCCAGTTAGGAGCTATCAACGATTGCGCTCTACGGGTTGAGACGGAGATTTCAGTCTGTCCTTTGACAGCAACCCCCACCCTGTCTGGGCAGAGGGCTCGGTGCACTTGCACAACCTTTCGCCAAACATATTGTTCTCTATTGTTGTATTTTTCATTACTTTATGTTTACGTTTTGGTATATACTGTTTTCAAGCTATGGTGATTTCATGTGCAGCATATGGGTTTTCGAATAGGTGGACAAAAGGATGCAACATATCATTAAACTGTCAAATGCGAATAAAAACGATCCAAATTAGTCAATAGTTTTATGACCACAACAGTATTTAAGAACGTAACTTATTCATGAGTGTGATTACCTAAATCTCCATATCTACCGTTTCAGTAAATCTCTATGAACTGAAGAAGTATGCGAGAAACCTTGTATGTTCTATTATTCACTTCAGGCCAGGTGACTCACGGATTAATGTGTTCTATTCTGGTATCTTTATGGGAAGCAGTGTGACCTGATGTTTTTATCATCCTAGGCACCCGAAAAAAAAAGTTCCAGTCATGTAACATGATTCTGTAGGCAAATTCTCGTAAATTATCGTCTTATATTTTACGTTAATCGTTTTGAAATGCAAGCCCATTGAGCTCAACGAAATGGATTTCTATCAATTTTATTTCAAAAAAATGTTGTTCTAAATAATTACTTGTAATAATTAATTGTATTTAAACAAAGATATTGAATTATTAAGCATTTCTGGCAGTTTCATAGGTACTTTTGTTTATTTTTAATACATAAGAAAAAATTATTAATGAACAATGAAAAATAAATAGAAAAAACTTTTTTTTTTAACACCATTATGGGAGGTTTAGGCGTTCAGCCTGAGAGGACGGAGGGCACCTAGGATGCGTTAAACTTCAGAAATAGTTTCAGAATGACTCAAAACGGATTCCCATGAAGGCAATTTTCATTTAAAAATTTTTGGAGACATTGTAGTAGTTTAATTTTTTACGAAAACTCGCTAAAAATAGAAGAAGCTGCCACATTCTTCGGTACCGTACGGTATTTAGAATGATGAATCAAATAGCAGTTCCGAGCACTCCGCTGGCGGATTCGCATGTTTTTGAGCCAGGAAAATGGAGTCCAATCCAAGCCCGTTTCCCTCATTTTTGACATGTTTTTCTGATTTTTATTGATTTGATCCTTCTTCTAACCTTGGTGCTGCATGATATCATATTAATGTTGAACTTCAATTCTAGGCGAATGAAAAGTACAGGTTGTGTAATGTTAAAATAATGAAATGTGTTGAAAGTACTATGCGCCATATCTCAAAAACTCAACTTCAGGATGGGGGGGTTGTTCACTCTATTGAGACCCGCGCTGAATGGATTAAGGCCAAAATTATAAGCTGGAGCATCATAGTTCATGACACACGCATAATTTGACCAAGTCTACCGGTACTTTCATGAAAACATTCTCAGCTTAGTTATCATTCATTGATTTCTCATGATCAGTCAATACTACTGCGCGTGAGCGATGTGAACCGTAACAGCTTCTTGACAGTTCATTCGATTTGATGAATCGGGAATTCAGTTTGACAAGAAATCTCTGTCATATCAAATCATAGTCTTCTCTCATTACGTAAATTATGATTGCAGTCACACGGTCTATTTTGATCTGCTTATCAGTTACGCGATGTTAACCAGTTTTATCACGTATCATGTTACCTACTACTGCCTAGTACATGCGAATTTACTCTATCAAGTATCATCTTATTGCGTACCATTGACTGATTGTTCATATCTATCGAAATAATGAGCGATAGTTCAGTTATGATTATGAGTCTAGAAAGATGTGGCAACCGTGGTGACTTATGTTTCTGTGTAACTTCAATCGTTACAAAGAGCAATATTATATTAGTAATTGACAACCTACCTTTTTCAGCACTAGTAATTAAAGTTACGACTATTTTCTTTTTGGTGCGGTAATCGCAAATCTGGTAACATACTGGTATTTCAAGAATTATCAAAATAGACTCACGATTTGATGCGCGACTGATAATTTAGAACGATTACGACCTGAAACGCATTAATGCTGTCCAATGATAATAAATGAGTGTAGATGCTACACATATTAAAAAGCCTCTATGATCAAAATAAATGAAAATGATATGTATCATGTGATAAAAGTATTCCGTAATGTCATATAGAAATAAATCGTCATCACATACATGACGAATTTTGAAGAAATCTTCGACATTCATCGCTATGATCGTGTAGAGGAATTTAGTTATGATTTGTGAAAATGGTCAATTTATAATTAGGAGGTACTCATACTAATATTAGGAGGTATATATACTTTAATTGGAGGATTCATTAGAGCCGATCGGACGGAATTACGTAACTCATCATGATCATTTTTTTACAAGACATACTACGTTTAACAGCATGTTCTAGATTGGTATACAGGATATTCCATTAAGTGTTCAATCTGAATTTGAAGTGTTATGCAATATTACGATTTTACAACTAGCGAACGCATATTGATTGACATTTCAACTTGAATTTGAAAATGATAATATTCTTATAAGAATTACGCTATTCGAAAACACATGTAGTACTGAAAATTATTGTCAATGCAAAACAGCCATTTGAAATTGATACATTTTGAATTTCACCCTAATAATCGTCATCTGCAACGAACTGGAAGTTGGCCTAACATTTTAATTTTGAGTTTTAGCATTCTACGGCAGTTATCGTCGAATGCAAACATTACAACACATAATTAAATGCGAAACTCATATGTTCATAGCCTAAAGGATCTGTAATTTTCAAATTCCATACATTGAGACGAGAGATAGCTATTTTTTCTTGCTAAGAACTCTATAAGTTCATGCTGTATTTAAGCACGTCAGTATTAAAGCTTCAGTCTAACATGACGTGAAACATTAAAGGCCAGAATGAGGGGAACATTTCCGAGAAATCATCATGTGTACATTTTTTTTAACACACATACTACTAGTTTTACAGCATGGCTAGATTGTTATACAGAGATATTCCTAGAGTAGTTAATTGAATTTGACATGCAGCATTACGATTTTTACATAGCGAAGCTATTTGATTGACTGATTTTCAACTTTAAATTTTGAAACTTGATACATACTTATAGCAAATTTTAGGATTCCGATATACCATGATTGCTGAAAAATTATTTCGCAAAATCGCAAACAGGCTATTTGAATTTTGACACATTAAAATTTCAACCAGATGTAATCGATCATGCTGCCAACGAATTGAACTTTCGTTTTGTGTCTTAACTTAAATTTGAGTTAGCACATTCTATGGCATTATCGTCTGGATGACTCAATTCAACATAATACATACATAAATCGTAACTTCAGAAATGATTCAGATAGCCTAAACGATCGCATTTTCAAAATTCACATCCTACAATTTGGCAACATAGCTTAATTTTTCATTCGCATACGGTTATAATTGATAGCTATAATTGACGTAGGCTCTTTCAATAACGGTATTCTTGGAAATGACTATTTAGGAATATCCAGCAATTATGTTAAATATGTTCATGGATTAGCATCCAGAATGAGATTCGTGAAGAAAAACTATTTTATGTTTAAAAACGCTGCAAATTATTTCGCAAAGGTTTATTTTTTTTCAATTGATATGATCGTATTTTAGTTGGCTTGCTAAGTCAGACTTCGGCGTGTCCTATTTCGTCCTATTTCGAGTTGCACAACCTATACTTCTATAATTATTGCGAGTTTTCATGCGAAGGTTTGGTTCGTTAAATCTTTCAAGGGAATCGGAGGTTAGTTGCGGATCGTTGAAATGGCATTGGACCGATGGGTCGGTAGACGGTATTTGATCTGGCAGTGGGGGGGAAGAATCGTTGTTTCTAGGTCGGGACACGATCGGCGGCAGATCACCGAAGGTATTAAACTCAATCATGGCCAGGGGGGGAATAAAATCGTATCCCGTTTTCTAGGACGCTACCTACTGTTCCCGAAAATTCCCAGCAACTATGAAATGACCTAACTTCCTAATTTTTATTTTTCACATCTTTGATTGATCGTAATGAACATCGTCACTAGGCTTACGTCAGTCTAACACTCAAAATCTCGAAAAAGACACTTTTTCACCTATTTTTGGCTCATAGCACCCATGGGTGTGGAGCGATCGAGCTGGCGAGAAGTTAGGACCAACTAGACCCCAAGAGGAGTCTATGTGCGAAAGAACGGATTTTTCAAGTCAATTCTAAGGCCTTTTATGGCCCGGACGGCGAACGGCGGACGGACATTGCAAATTTGGATTCTACGCACTTTGAAACGTAAAATGACAAAGTTTGAGGGGGGGTTATAAAATTTTTTGCTATACGATCACATAGGCTTATTATTGAAAATAATAAACCAAAATGAGTAAGCGCTTGGCGGCAAGGGGGAAGGGCCTCAGGGCGGAGGACCACGCTTCCAAAGCTGAGGGCACGATCCAGCGTTTAGATCATAGGGAGCAACTTGAGAAAGATAAAAAGTACAACCAAAAGCAACAACGCAATTCGGCTAAACGTAGAAGGGCCGTACAGTCGACAAAAGAAAAACTTTTTTTGGTTTCAAGCCCCATCCCGCATCCCCTGAATCTAGCGATGTAGGTCTCCCTAGGATTGAGATAAAAATTCCGTTCTTACGCCAAAAAATCAAGCTTTCCTAACGAAAGGACGAGTTCGTTGGCTAGCACATTATGAGCACATTTAATTGGTCAACTTTCAAAAAATTTACTTTAAAAAATCACTAAAAATAGCTAAATTGGCTAAAAATGATGAATTTATATTTTTCAACAGAATATTAGTCAAAAAAGTTTTAATCAACAATGAACCAAGTAGATCATGAAAAATAGTTTGCACAAAATCATGCTGAAAAATGTACTTAAATTTCATTACTTTATGCTGAAAAATCGGTAATAACTACAAAAAGTAGCCATAAATCCAAAATCTTCTTTGTCTTGCAGAATATTATTTAGAACTAGTTTTTGTTTGCCATAAAACTGGTGGTTAAAGATTTCTTTGCACTCAAAGGGCTCAAATTTTAAAACAATGTAACATAATATAATACGATAATTAATGAAATTTCGCTCATACGATCATGCTGCATGGCTGGATCTTTTTCATTTTATTTTAATTTTTTTACCGACCAATTGTTGTACAGTACAGTAACACTAGCCACGTCTCTAGCTCGCAGGGTGAACAATATCCCTCCAACTTTCAGGCGCACGTTTTAATTAGGTACCTGATTACTGATTGATCGATGTTATGCATAGTAGATAGTGATATTTAAACAATTATTTCACAAAGTCGAAGAAGTCCCAAAACCCTACCATCGAAGGGCTTCAAGAATACGCAACTTCACTGCTTTTTAACTTATTTAATATAATCATTTGAAACAATTTTTTTTATAAATAGTATCAATCTGTTGTGTGTGCATAGAAGGCTATGTATTGAATTGCCTCATAACACCAGTGATTCAAAATATTTCAATGTTTCATAATTAATCCTATTTTAGTGTGACAGTTCATCTGGATCAGCTGCACAAACTAAGAGACCCGGACATCGAAACCCTCCAAACGTGAGTGTTAAAATATGAGAAAAATTGTCATCAGGTTCGTTCTTATGTTCACATAATAATATTTATATGTAAAATGCAAACGAACTACATACCTATATTTCTTCAACAAGTGATCAGGTACGTAATTATTGTTAACAGTGTTATTGATTTTGCTTAGTAAGTGGGTAGTGGAAGCATTATTTTCTCCTTCGGGCGACAAACAGGTTTTAATCTCCAAAATCGAAATTTCCACTCGCATTTCAAGTTTTAGACCATTCTGAACAACTTTTGTTTCGTGTCTGAAAGTCTGTGTGTGGTCTGTTGTGTGTCCGCAAATCTTTGTAACAAGCCTAATTTCTACAGTTTATTATCCGATTTTGATGAAATTTTAAGGATGTGTGCGGGTTAGGCTGTTAATGGTACCCATCAGTTTTATTGTTCCCACATCAATACTCCACCCTGATACGCAAACTTAAATCCCATCAAGCCTCATTTTCTTGTTTCTTAATTCAACAATTCCGACATTTTACACAACATCTTGATTTACTGTTCTCCGCTATGAAATTTTTCAAGGTAATTTGAAACATTCCAATGATCTATTTAATCGTGTTACGGATACGAGGAAGCTATGTGCCACATCCAACTTGGCAGGCTTTTTTTTTCGTTTCTAAAACTATAAACAGTGATCCTGACATTTTTCCATCAAGAATGGTTTTAAAAATACCTACCTTTGTTTTTCGAAAAACCCCAACTTTGTTTCTGTTTTCAGTAGGCCTCCCCAATATAAGTAGGTACCTTCTGAGGGGATCACCGGTATATTTGTAAGTTGTAATAAAGACTTCTTTGCTTCAATAAATAAATTCATGTCTGATCAACTTCATTAGTGCATGCTAGATGATAGATGAGATATCCTTTAGTACATCCTAAATTCAATATTGGATGCCCTTCTGTGCAGATCAGAGGGCTAGCCTGATTAATTGACATGCATCTATCCAACCTATCTCTGAAGGTGTTTTAAAAATCTGTTAAAGCACGGGCGAGTAGGAAATGTGTGTTGCAACGATTAAAAATACACGATTAGGTGTGTACTACCATTTATTCGAAAACAATGATCTCCGTGTAAGAATATCAGACAATAACATCAAGATTGAATGATTGTTTTAGCAAGCATCATAAGTTCATATTGATTTCATGTTTGAGTAAGTGCAGAGTCTACCAACCATTGTTCCAAATATAATTAAATTCATCAGTAGGTAGGATTCATTCTCAGTGATTCAGGAATTACATCATAATTAAATGAAAATAGACAAGTAATTGAGTAGGTCCTATGCACATGGGTGCCTGCAAGAAGACGCAAAACTGAATACCATTGCAAGAAACCTAGATGAACGAGCTTGAGGCTTGACAGTGAAAAGCTTACATCTGTTATTGGTGTTACCCGAATTCCTTGCACGGCACATCCTGTAGGCAGACAAAAAGAGTCAGAACTCAGTGTTTCTGAGGTTTAAGGTGTAAGTAGCATATATATAATTTATGGTATAAGTAGCAATTTCAAGGTGTCTAATAGTGTTTCTAGCTTTTAAGATAGTTCAGTTACGAGATCCACGCTCATGTTTTTAGAACTCGTAGTGAGACATGTCTTTTAAATGATTTTGATAATGGTCAGACACCAACTGTTCCAGAACTTCTAGAAACCTCACACTCCAGTAATAAAAATCTATCCATATAACATATAATTTTTTGGGAAAAATAAATTACTAAATCCAATAAGGAATATCCCAGCGCCTCCTATCTAGGGCGCCCAGGTACAGCGACGACATGAGTGAAATCAAATCCTCCCGTTTAATAACGAAACTAACCGAAATTATAAGTTAAAAATCGGTAGTGGGATTTCAAGATTTCGGAATTAAAATTTTCGACCAAATGTTTCAATCCCCGTCCTAAAGGAATACAACATGGTTATTCCTAAGCATGAAATGAATTAGAAATACAAATTTTCATGACTATTATCGGTGCATAGGTACAGAATAACTTATGATTGGGGGAGGGGGTTGGGGCTACTAGGTAGGTACTTACTGATTTACTATTGAAGTTGTTCATCTGCCTCAAACTTTTTAAAAAGAACGAACAAACTTTCGTCAAAATCTAGGAAGGTGTCGGTGTCAACTTTGCTAAAACACTTACCTACCACATCAAAGGTACTTACACCTACCTACCCTTCTTGCCAATGTAAGCCTTGATGAACAGTTCATAAATTGGTTTAGTATTACCCAAACTAACCAAAAATTAGCTCTTCATGTTCGACACAAGGCCCTAATAGAACAAGAAAAATTTAAGGACAAGTGAATTGGCCATTGGTAGCTAAATTGGTGTCTAAATGCACTTTGTCAGTTCAAAACACCAAAGATTTAAACCTGTACTGTAAGAAGTGCCTGGAATGAAACATAATAAATATAAAACTGTAGCTATTTATTGAACAGTGTGTACAAAGTAAAAGTCCTAATGAAGTGAATTGTAATGCAGCTCAAGGATACTTATGCTGGGCGAAAAATTCAGAAAACTGGAGCCACAGGCCTGAAGGAGATTAAAAAGGACATGCAGCGTGTGTCAGAGATTTTGTAAGTACCTACCTACTTACTCGTTCTTCTCTCCCATGTTAATAGCACCTAACCAAAACAGTTAGGCTTATGAGCTACCTACTTTACGTTTGTTAAGCTACTAATGAGCTGATTTCTCAAATTGTATTCTTATTTTGAACAGTCACTCTCCCTTTTTCACTGGAACTCACAATGTAGGTACCACACGGGAAATCATCCAAACACCCGTGCATAGGCTGCGCATAACTTAACTGTGCAGGTAGCTACGTAATGAACTCTCAAATTTTTGGAATCAACATATTCACTTTTTTTGGTTCCATGCACACGGAGTACGTACATATACTCCTCGTACCTACTCCAAACAATGCGAATAAAGCAAAACTTCAATACCTATCTCTCTTGGATCTCGAGATTATTGTACTGAAAAATTTTATTTGTATCATTATCCATCGATATTTTACAATCTTCCATATATTACTACCTACTCCATGATGAAGAAGAGCTTACAATGGTATTATAGAAGTTTCTTGATGTTCTCCGAGTGTTCACGCATATATACCAGTCCAGCACCTAAGTACAGGCAGACGCCTGTCAGGTACCTCTTGGACAATTCTGGAGAATGAAGTAATATATATAGGTAGGTGCGTTGGGTTATACCTGAAATGCAGAATGTTATGGATGACCCAGCGACCTTATTTCCTATTCTCCATTTGTAGATATATTGTCACGAATGGGTTAGCTGACACAGCCGGCCATTAGCCACGGAGCTACCTTCTTCTGTTTCAGTGTCAGACAAGTGGGTTATCTGGAGTATAAATTAAATGAATAATCACACCAATCGAAATGTACTTGATGAGACTATATTATTTGATATTGAACTGACATGAGACTAGGAGTGGCTGTGGCTGAGTGGGGGACTACACACTCATACAAGGGTCAATGCCCCTACCTACCTATACCTACACAAACAGCTACCTATATTCTGAATTCAGGAGCGACTGAAGAGAGGGAACAATAGAAGCAGGCTGTGCGAGCCACGGCTGAAGGTCTACTATATCAGCTGACCCCACCGAGGTGGATACTTAAGGATTAGGGGAAATATTAATTCAATTATTTTTCATTTCAAGCTTACCATCACAATCGTTTAGCCTTCAGGTTTCTTAGTTTAGAGGTATCAATTCATTCTATGGATATAGAATATACCATTCATACCGTTATATTAGGAACCAAATTAAGTAGGTAACAAAAAGGTGTCCATTTATAAAATTGTCAGATAAGTACCTACGAGTACCAAACTTTTATTTTTCTGAATCTTGGACCAAAGAATGAGTAATGTACAAGTAGGTATCTAGGCAAAATTATCTTTATAGGAACCTATACCTACCGACAAACTAAAATTAATCTATCTACCCTAGAAACCATAGTAAAATTAGTTTCGAATCATATATGTTTCTTCATACTTTTCTCTGGATTTTATTTTTAGGACCGTACTTGAAGAGGAAGTTTCAAAATTGCAAAAGGAGTGTTATTCAGGAGAACTGAAGAAATATGGAGTAGCTCGTATCAAAACTAAGATAGAAGGAGTGCTAAAAGAAGTCAAGATGCTAAAAAAACGACTTAAAATGGAAAAATCATATGAATGCTCAGGTAAGGACCTGCCAATTTATAGTAAGGCAATCCTAAGTTCAGGGTTTGAACGAACTTTCAACTGTATAATCAAACCACCAAGACAATACGTGTGTGTGTGTGGGGGGGGGGGGGGGAGGGGGTGGTAAATTGGTTTGCTCCTAATTTGTGCAATATAGGTATTGACAGCCCAAGCGGTTTCACCCTTAAAGCATTCGTACATCATAATCGGTAGCAGCAGAGTGGGATTTTCGTTTGAACTTACTTGTGTTTATTTCATCAATTTTCGTAAGAGTTGATGATTCTTTATGCAACGTGCCTATTGATAACAGCTTCAGGAAAGCAGGACATGCCAGGAAGGGGTCTTACACCAATTCACTACTGTTGGCATTTATAAAATCGAAATAGTTCCAACTTTGAGTTTTGTGAATGCTAAATTTATCACGTACAGTTGACATAGGTATGTCAATAAAAAACGTTTGGGTAACTATTTATTCTTTGGGAAGGGGCACATGGGAGGCTTTACATTTCGAAGATTCCTTTGATAGAGAAGCCCAAGAGCAAACCCCCATCTAACATTTTATTTCAACCAATTTTTGAGTAACAAATCTTAGACCTTATGAAATATTATTATTCGTACACCAAGATCCAGTCCTAAATAGGTATTTCGAGATGATTATCTGCTGATCACAATTTGAATCAGCAGAAAATGATTAAGAAACTGTAATTTAATAAATTTTGAAATCAATCCTGAATATTTCAAATGAAAGTTACCGATGGGTGCAAAAAAGATACTTGAACTAATTTTGAATGTAAGGAAATTCCATCCTAAGAAGTTCAACATCAACTATACTCTCGGGACCCCTCTGTCAAGTATGATGTCGCCAGTAAAGGAAATTTTGAAAAATCATGGAAAGAAAACTACTTATCGTAGGGGAGTGTGGAAGCTGTAATTTTCTTAGAATGGAATCTGTTTTCATTTACAAATATAAAATGAATGGGTTGTACGTGGGTAACCCTCATTGTGCCCGTATACCTAATTTCTGGTGCTTGAAAATTAATCAAGTTAGGGTTTACCCACTATTAGGTAGGTACCTTGGGATTATTTACACAGGTTTCTTTACCGATATTTAGCTGATAGCAACGACTTCAATTTCGTTCTCTGAATTTTTATGGTAACAAACCTTGAGTATAATTGATTTGGACAGCTACTCCGCCCTTTTTCCAATCTATTTTCGTACCGTTTGCAATAGTTACCACTTTTTTTTAACCTCTTTATTACTAGCTCTCAACTTTATCTCTACATATGTATGTATGCAACTCGTGTATGCTATAAAAAATCAATTTCAAATGTTGGGTTTTTTAAACAAAAGGAAGACACTTAATAAACAATCGGTCCAATGTATCCTACTGCATCTTAAGCGAGCCCTTGGAATCCATTGGGGAAGTACATAAAACAAGTTATTTCTGTACTAACTAACGATTTTATTTGCAGTAGTGGTCATTAGAAAACTTGAGAATGGAGCGGAGTAGCCGTATGAATGAATGTTTAAACAACTAGCTTTCTCCATAGATAATTCAAAAGATCTTTTGCTAAAATTAGTCGATAAATTTAATTTTAAATTGTTTGCTAAACGTTTGCTTGTATCACTCCAGGTACCTATTAAAATTGGTTCCTTGGAACTGATTTCTAAAATTGATTAACAAACACAAATGACTCAAGTAAAGAAAACCAATCGTGGCAAAACAAATCCACAACAGCCAGTACTACCTACTGTCAAAATTTGACGAATTCAGAAGACTGGACACAGAGCTAGAGCGATTCGACGTTTTTAACAAATTATTGTAAAATATCAGGGAATGAAATTCTCGAAAATCCATTTTAGAGCATTGTAAAATGGTTTTCGAATTTCAACAGTTTTCATTACTACACACGGCAAACAATTGGTTAAGCAATTTTTATTAGGTACCTACCTAATTAATTTTTATTACCTACCTAAGGTATTTGCTTGATTATTCACCCTATTTTGTAAAAACACCATTCGTTACGCCAAATTAAATTCGGGTGAACTGAAAAAGTTCTCCACAGGCCTCAAAAGGGGTGTATTTGTGATTCTGTGGTGGAATAGGGACCTGGTGGTAGGCACTGTGTAGGTCTATGCAACTGAAGACATCATAGCCAGCCACTTTATTGACTATATCATTGATACGTGGGAGAGGGTAAGCATCTAGGTCGGTGTTTTTGTTGATGGTGCGAGAATTGTCGACGACCATACGCCTTTTGTGGAAACCCGAGACAACATGTACCTACCTGTGCATGCCAAGGTGAGATGCTCTTCTCAATGATACCCTAGTTTGCTTCGATGAACTTATTATCAGTAGGTACCAGAATGACGCATATACTTGACTGCAATTGGTTTTATGTCTCTAGGCAAACAAGAAAATAATGTCCAATTATAGCCAGTCGATGGGCACTAGAATCCAAACCCACTTCTTGTTTTGTGGGTCGCATTTTGAATTTGAGAGCTTGAGCTGTGGACTTGTTGATCAAACTTATGTCGCTTCCAGAGTCAAGCTTTGCATTTTAGGTTCTGTCCCCAATGTGCACAACTGTCCTCACCTTGGATGCGACAAACGAACATGATACAAGTGCTCCTAGAATAGGAGCTACCTTCGGGTTAGCCTTGAATTTTGTATTACTATCATGATACCTGTTAGACCTGCAAACGTTTAGCCAGTGCCCCACTTTAAAGCATTTTGGACAGGAGTGATCTTTTGCAGGGCATTTTTCCCGAGGGTGTTTTGATTGTCCTCAGAAGAAACAGGTTTTCCTTATTGGGGCAGTCACAGTCGATCAGACCCGTTTACTGCATTTACAGCATGATGTGGATCTTGATAACACTGGGCATTTCGCTGAGCTGATTCAATAGTTCGTGCTTGAATGTGGGCAATCAGCTAATGAGACAGAAGGAGTGTTCTCAAGTAGTCTTCGCCGAATTACTGGACTGGATAAACCCCTAATCAATGCATCGCCCTTGAAATCCTACCTAATTAATTGGAAAAACAGAATCATTCATAACTATGTTTGGACATTCAACTATGAAAGTGAATTTCATTAATAAATTAGTGCTTAGAAATAATCAAAACCTGCCAAAAATAGTTGAAAATGTTAAAAATTATTTTTATAGCAGAATACTAATAGGTGGGTAGGTACATCATAGAAATTTCTGCCATAAAATTGAACATCAGCAATTCATTTTTTTGCTCATAAGTGGCCAAATAACATTTTTAATAAAAAGTTCAAAAAAAGGTTAGGAAAGTCCTGCTTCTTTGGTTCACAACAGCATCTATGTGAAACAGTTGAGCCACATTAGATCTTAGGATTGATTTGGTAATTTTTTCCTTTCAGGGAGATGAATGAAATCAGCAGTTATTTGTTTCTCAAAGGATCAAGAAAATACAATGCTAGTGTTGGTTGAATCTAATATATAATACTCATTTTACGAGGCAAGGAACTCATAAGAACCGCACACATAAATATATACGAATAATACAAATATTTATTTTAAAAAAAATTATACTTATAATATAATTTAATAATTGCATGATCATTATGAATCTGAACACTAGAAATTTTTTATAATGTTGTTGAAAAATAAAAGTTGTTATTATTACAGTTTCCAACATTGATTCTTTACACCTGAGCAAACACCCACCGTTTTGTGAAGTAGGAAGTACCTACAGATTACACCAACTTATTTTTGAACTACCCAACCATATCGATCTTCCAACCATTAGATAACGTGGCACCCAATACCGTGTGCTTGATACGCCAATACCTTGACATTGATCAGTGATCAGTGATCTATTCAGTGCTGAACATCAACATATCAAAATCAATACTGACAATACAATGCATATAAAGAATAAAAAACTAATTACATTTTTTGGCAAAATGTGGGTTAATTTTTACAAGTGTGATTGATAATTACAGCTCTCGAAATTTACTTTTTGACGCTATAATTGATACTGAACTGGTAACGTGGGGCTAGGACTGGCTGTGGCTGACAAGAACTACGAGGGGCTCCCCCTCCCCGGATGATACTATTTGTGACAGTTCCCGCGAGATCCAAGGGAATGCGCTGCCGTCGCTCCGTTGTTTCCCAACGGGCGTCGGGCGCTTCTTCCCGTGTTTTCGAAAGCCCGCGTTTGGCGATGGATGGGTGATCCTAGAACTGGAAAAGCTATCTTCTCCGAACGTAGCATATATGCTATTAGTACGAGTTGTATCTCTTATGGTTCTGTCACACAATCCTCTCTCTATGAGTGTGGATTTAGGCCCCCATTGCACCCCTCGGGGCGCCTAAGTCTATTACATGGTAGCAGAACGTGGTTATGTACGGCTGACGCCTAGTAATCCAATCCACTATTTTTGGGGCGTTAATGTTTCAGAAGAAACATGGCCCGGGTTTCCAGAACTAATACCCATTATACTCCCATGGAAACATAAATACTTTCATTGGTTCTTGATTATTAATTTCTCAATTTATCCCCTCATATTATTTCTATTTAAAATACTTAATTTTCAAGGGCATTGTTCCCAAACCCAGGGCATCGTTCCCTATTACATAAGTCCCCATAGTGGGCACCTTCCACTGTAAGTCTCCAAAGTTGAGCAAGTTAATTCCCCAGGGCATATATCCCATTTTCGTAAGTCCCCAAAGCGGGCAGCTCCCTACTGTAAGTCTCCTGGTTGAGCAAGTTATATTATTCCCGATTGTTCCAATCTTTGATTGGGGGTTAACTACCTAATGAATACTTCATTGAAGATTCATTGACAATCCATCCTGTTTTAATTTCACCTTTTTATCCTCAATCGCCAATGCAACTATTTATTAGTGAGCATCAGTTCTCAACCAGTAAACTATTCCACCTAGTTTACATACTTGCTCTTCAATCAAGTATGTTTTTTAAGGGGGGGGGGGGGGGGGGGTGACAGTTCCCGCAAGATCCAAGGGAATGCGCTGCCGTTGCTCCGTTGTTTCCCAGCGGGCGTCGGGTACTCCTTCCCGTGTTTTCGAAAGCCCGCGTTTGGCGATGGATGGGTGATCCTATAACTGGAAATGCTATCTTCTCCGAATATATGCATATATGCTTTTAGTGCGAGTTGTATCTCTTATGGTTCTGTCACACCCTCCTCTCTCTATGAGTGTGGATTTAGGCCCCCATTGCACCTCGGGGCGCCTAAGTTTATTACATATTTAGAGAATCCGTATAAAAATTTCAGATCAGAAAAACGGATCATATTTCATGCCTACAAAATATGCCCACATGTTACTACCATGACTACGTTTGCTCGTCTTGCGGTCCTGCAAAACCTGGATAAGTGGTTCAACTACGTTTGGTCGCTCAGCGGTCCTGCGAAAATGTGATCCTGCAAAAATTCAAATCACGGGTCATCCTAAAGACTTGAAACATGTCAATATAGGAGTGGATGCCTAGTTTTACACGACGCCGACCCTTGGGATCAAGGAAGCTAAAGAAGGAGGAGAGGAGGAGGAGCATATTTATTACTGTTAGCCTGACAAGACTGCCCCATGTCCACAATGCCACTGATTCTGCCTCTGGATTCTGAGTACTGTCAGAGCTCTTTACCATCTACTGAATCATGCAGTGCAGCGGCAAACTCAGTAGATGAGCTGGATTTTGAAGAGGTTGGTGTTGCTTGGTCGCACTACAACAACAGCTTACTGACAAAGTCTAGTTCAGCAGCAGTGCAGACGACCTCCCAGCCCGAGCCCCTAAGTGGAAGCACGCACTGGTGGCATAAATATGGAATGCTGGCTGAGAGAAGAGAGACAATATGAAGCCCTCCAGCGTTGACCGGTGTGTGGATGAAGGCACTTGGCATACTAGGAGGGAAGCCAAGCTAAGAGCACACTGTAGAATGAACTTCATGATCTAACTCAACCGGCCTCCGCACAGTAAGCCTAGCTAGCGCTCCACTAAGGTCCGCCACACCCATTAAACCAATTCCAAGGTACCACCAGCACGGATCCTTCAAGGTTGGGTTTTTTCAAATCCGTGGTTTCGGCAGAGAAGAGACAATAAATGTTAACCGCCTACTGACAGTTTGCTTGAGTTCAAAACTTTCCAGAAAGGAAAGGAGAAATCGTCGATACTAGAAAGGCGTAAACAGCACAAGTTTATACACTGCTAGGTTAATACACCAACAGTTTACTAAATTTCACGCCTAATGGTCGGGTTCCACATGAAGTGGTCACACTCGCTTCTGCCTTCCAGCTGCCAGACACAGCTCAGCAGGGGGGATTTCATATGGGAGCAGCTTCTCTCCCACTCATGTTCAAATGGAAAACTTTCACCTGTTGGAATTTCACACTTTTGACCTCAGATTCGGATTCAGCGCATTCGGAAATCCCCTGGTAGCAATTTTTAGCACTAAAAACCATTTAGTTTGGCCAATGAACGGGTAGGAAGCTCACACGAGAGGTAGTAAGGCAAGGGAGCTGAGGGTTCCCCCCAGGCAAGCGGTCACGACGTCAACATGCAAATGAATTTCAAGAGCAGTTTTACTGGTCAGATAGGTGCCCATCATTTTAGGGACGCTCTTGATCAGACCTTTCTATTTGGTAAATAAAAATTACCATGAAAATTCCCCATTATCGTCATTTTACTCATCATATTCATGTCAAGTAGTCTTGAAATTTGAGTACTTTCTGTGCCCAGAAGTTGGTATCAATTCAATTATGACAAAAAAAAAAAAAAAAAAAAAAAACAGTTTTTAAATAATATTTTGGTATACATACAAATTTAAACTTTTTGACCATTCTTAGCTCATTGGATGAAATCATCTAAGCATTATTTTGATTGCACATATTACTGATTTTTTTAGTTTATATTTGATGACGTTTTTCTAAGCCATATTCTACAAAACAATAAAATTAAATTATTTCAAGTAGCTTTCTGCTGTTTTTAGTGATTTATTAAACGCATTTTTTGGAATTTGAGCAATTTATTGTGTTCAAAATCGTCATAATTTCTTTTGGCATGTAAAACCGATTTTTCAATCACAATTCTAAGCGAATGATGCATACTTATATAAATTGTATACATATACCTAAACATGAAAATGCAAGAAGAAAAATTCGCTAATGTAGTACGTATGAAATAAATGTAATACCGATTTCTGTGTGGAGAATTTTAATCCTCATTAAAGAAAGAAGAAGAAAAATTCAGAAAGTTTTTTTGGACTAAATTTTGAACAGTTCATGTTTGTAGTATCAATGGCGGGTAGTATCGTAAAATGGCGACCTAATGAAGACAAACACTATCCAGGTGCCAGTTGGTATATATTTTCTCCCTTGTCAAACTTAGAGATCATTTACTGAAAGTGCAGTTGCATTTTGGTTTATTATTTCCAATAATAAGCCTATGTGATCGTGTAGCAAAAAATTTTTGTACTTGTAATTTGTGTATGCTAATTTGCTAAAATTTATATTAAAATGCATAGAAATACACCATTCAATAATTGACCACTCACCCATTTACTGTATAGCTACAGAAGAACAGTTTCTCACATAATAAACTCTAGGATTCAGTAGAAACATACCAAAATGAACCTCGCGATTAGAAAAGTTTGAGATCTTGAAGAACTGAGGATTCTATATTTTCTCTCAAGAGTATGCATAGAGGAAGGAAAAAAAAGTTGTTAGAGAAATCAAATCAATAATTTAATTAGCACAGAGGGGAATTACAACACGTAAAAATCAACAAATTAAAAACTAATTCAACTACTAATATAACATTACAATGACTAGCATATTACAAATAAATTTCAGAATTCATCGTCAATAGCCGAGCTCATACTGGTAGAATGAATGTAGCCATGGCCACTGTACACTTACGAAGAAATCTCAAACCCATGAGACAGTGTAGTAAGGATAGGTATGCTGAAAAAACGTGAAGATTGTTCACGATGTCTACGATCTCCCATGATTATCTCATACTGTTTTCAGACATCATGAGCATATAATGCAGTTTCATGATTCACCGGAACTATTTATAATACTTCAGCAATGGCGATTCAAAGAATTATAATACCTACAGGAAAGGAAACCGTCTCATCCTACCTAGCCAAATCATGAGAAAACAATTAGCAAATATAAAATTCAGTGGTCGAGAATACAAAATAATTTTCTTATATTTATAGTATTTACATAAATCTCCACCAAGAAGGAATGCACGGAGCGGTTACGACCTGATCAATTATTACGATTACGGTGATTTAATGTTAAATAATTTGAAAGTAAGAACATACCTACGGTATGAACATAACAGGTAACTCTAAGGCTGGTTTATGCAATTTTTTACATTAATAATAAGAATATGTAACTTTCAACGTGAGAATATAATAAAGAATATTACAAGAACACAACAGTAGACCTAAACTGAAAGTAGAACCACAATAATGAAGAGTGTTTTTTAATGAAAGGGAAGGTCTTTGGTACTACACTGTATCAAACTGAAACATTCCAAGTGTTTTAATGAATTAGAAAGGTTAAATGGTTGACGTTTAAATGATTTTGAACAACTAACTCAAATTATTCGTTATTTGGCACTCTTTAATGGTCATTCCTTATTAACGTCATATTTAAAAAAAGTATTATTAAAAAACTTGTTGTTACAGTCATCTTACATTGAAAGATGCGATACTTACACATTATAAATGCTCAAGAAACTAATTACACCCAGTTAATGTTAAGTTGTTACAGTAGTACGATATCCATTTGGAAAAGTTATAAAAACAATAGCAAGACTGGCATGAAGCTATGATTTGAACATTCTTGGCTTATATCACCAATGATTTACAATGTTA